>JBAJNP010003114.1:10000-42020 GCA_036877545.1 Yasuhikotakia modesta | reverse complement strand
TGCTCTTCAGACTCGTGCTGGAATTGAAGATGTTGCTGATCTTGGGTGTCAGTTGGGCTCTGAACTGGGTCAGTATGTCAGCTGATCATTCACCACTCTCAGGACATAAACAGCAATTCAGTGATGAGAAACTGAACACATTCATTAAAAAAGTAAAAAACATTCTTTTTGTTGCGTTTGTTCTGTCGTGTGACTTTAATTTAATTGAATCACAATTCAGTGAACTTTCATTTAAATAAAAAATTTGAATTAAACGTGTTGTGAGGCTCATGAAGTAATATGAAAAAATAGGTTCCAACACAACTTTTGAGTTTTAATTTAATCCTGTCAGATTCATGTAAACGTCAGATGTGTTGCTGTGACTGCATGTCAGATGATACGTTTGAACTGTTGCGCTGGCGGCAGCTTTACTAACCTTGGAAAAGATTGAGTCGGTTCACTTCAGTTTTATTGGCATCTCGGTTTCAAGCATGAATGAACTGTTGAATGAAAATAGCTTTTATATCTATCAGTGTGTGAGATTTTTGTGGACTTAAATACAGACGTGTGCTGCTGAATGGAATAAATGTGAACTAAAATACTACAAATAAACACATACAGCACAAACCTTCACTTCAAAAGATGTTGCTGTGATCTTTCTGCCTGGGCAAAACTGTCCCGATAGAAAACAACTGCGTAAATAATGTTTGTGTTGTTGTAGTGTGTTGTAGTGTGTTGTTGTAATGTGTTGTGTTGTGTTTCTGTTGTGATGGGCTCCTGTGATTCTGTTTTATTGAGTTTAATTAAATCACTGTCTGCTGCTAAATTGTCTTGCTGTGAAATTATGCGTGAAGCAACCACCACATTAAATGTTCTGCATCAACTAACAATTAAAACATGTTCTTAATGTTTTCATTAGGTAACAAAAATGTTAAAGTTATTTTGAGTGTTCGAGGAATGTTGCTTTAGTTATTATAAAAATGTAACGTTTATTAAATGTTCCCCACTAACAGATTAAGAATAACATTAGTTCAAGCGTTCAATTTGTGTTACTGCAAAAACATTTTTTGAACTTTGAGAGAAAGTTAGCTAAGGTTCTGAGAATGTTCCCTGTTAGCTGGGACTCTGTATGAAATCTAAACATGAGATTTCTGTAGGTCTGTGTAGGTCCCTTCACCCAATCACACCTGCTCCTCTCTCACCTCAGACCCCAAACAGGAGCCTGACTCTCAGTGTATACAATCTGCCTGCAGCTGCTGCTGTTAGTTTATTAATAAGATGTGATATCACAGCTGTACCATCACCTTCCAGAAGAGTGATGATGGAGCGACTGTAGCGATTACATGTGGTGTGGTTGGAGAGTAGATTTGTTGATGGACAGTGTTGTGTTGTGTTAAATGCTTCAGCTGAATCCGTTCATTGATACACGTTTTTTGGTCGGAACAATCATGGCGTTCAACATAAATTCATTTGCATTAGCTCAACGTTCAACAGCTGCTGCTGTCAGTAAATACAGACTTTCTGTTTCACAAGGAGAATAAAGTCAAACACTTCCTGCCAAATCAACCCCGGCAGCTTTATTAAAAGTGACTGTTGTGAATCAGGATAATTAAGGAGTGAGAGAACAGTGATTTGTTTTTAACTGGGTCAGTATCTGACTTCTGTTCATTGTATTGCAGCTTTAATAGTATCAAAGATTGTGTGTTTGAGTAATTACAGTAAATGCTGAAATCTGCATTTCCTCTCCAGTGACAGTTGAGCTGTTAGCAGTGTCAGGTTAGCCTCTGTTATGTAATGAACATGTTCTGAAGGAGTGTTGATGACTCTGTGTGTGTGTGTGTGTGTGTGTGTGTGTGCAGGTTTTGCTGGTTAGCAGCAGTCGGCATCCGGATCAGTGGATTGTTCCAGGAGGAGGGATGGAACCGGAGGAGGAGCCCGGAGGAGCTGCGGTTCGAGAGGTGTATGAGGAGGTGAGATCTGCCCCAATAAAGCCTCCAGCTGCTCCTTCATTCATCAAACAATCAGCTGGTGTTCTTATGTCAATCACTAAGTGTGTGTGTGTCTGTGTGTGTCTGTGTGTACATGTGAGTGAGACTGATCTCCATTGTTTACACACACAAACTCCATCTGCACGTTTTCTGTCAGCATCAGAGGAGGCGTCACTAAAGCGCTGCTGCTTGTCATAAGTTGAGTTAATGGTTTTGCGGTTAGGTTTAAGGAGGATCTGTGTGTCATGACATTTAAAGACTGATGCAGAAGTTGCCAACATGGTAATTTGTTGACAGCTGTAAAGCTCGGCAGTGACGCTTAGAATCGTGTCCTGTTACCGTCGACCCCTTCTGTCTGAATTCAGCATGTATCTATCGCTCGTGCTATTTGTAGTTGCCCAGTTAAATGCAGCCCTAATGCCACAAACAGTGTTATTTGTTCAGTTATGGGTTATTCTCCAAACAGCTGCCTAATAAATGAATAAATTCCCCTATATATTAATCCGAATAAATAATCCAAATATAGAAGACCATAAAAAGTTTGATGCCCAATGGCAGGTTTACATCTGTTGAGCACAAGATTTGATTTTACTTCGAGGAATTTATTTGTTATGTAATGATGTAACGCAACCCATCTGCGTGTCAGAGACCCTCTGGAGACCCTGAGAGTGTCTGTGATGATGATGCGCTGTCGCCTCTGTCTGAGCTGATACCCCCGGGGGCTTTAACCAGGGGCAAGATGTTGCATGTTACACCAGCTGGTGGTTTTTGTACAAATAAAGTCTATGCTGTCGTTTAAATTTAATTTAGTTATTAATTATGTTAACATTTAATTATGATCTGTGCAGTTGTTTGCTATAATGTCAGAAATGGATGGCATTGGTTTGGACTGCTGGAATGTTCTGTTCTGTTCTGTTCAGGGTTAATCCAGGCTGTGAAATAAACTGTTAAATGACCGTGTTGAAAAAGGACACATGTAGATGACAGAAACACACTCGGGGAAGTTTAAACAGACAGACTCTCCCATCTGCCCTGAAATCGCCCCCTGATGTTTGTCAGGTCCAATTGAGAATCAGCTCATCAACACAAACGGCTCGTGGTTGCAGGGGTGTCCGTTTGAACCTAGGCTGGTTGGGTTATTTTGTTCTGTCGTGTGTTGTCCGGAAATCTCCTGTGTTGTGGAAACATGCAGCTCAGCTCTTCCGGATCAGTGAATCGGGTCTAATGTGTCCGGCTGGAAATGTTCCAAAAATCTTCCTGTTAAGCTGCTGTTAATTCAGTGAGATTCATTCAGCCGTGTGTCATAATGCCACAGACATTTCCTTTAAGTGCCATGATCTGCACAATAATGCCTCTTAACCTCTCGTTATGTATTGGACCGTGTTTGATCATGTGACCTGAAACACTGGCACCCAGATAACAGCTTTAGTCTGTGTGGACGTTTCCCTAAAGTTTCCATGAAATAACAAACATATTTAGGAGTTTTAGGACTTCAAAAACAGTGTTTTAGACATTGTGTAATGTAAGTGTTCCTCTAAAAACATGGAAAAACATTTCTGATATAACGAAAAATCTGTTACTGCAGGAACTTTTGATCAATGTAAGAGAACGTTAAGAAAATGTTAACCAGTGTTTTGACAATGTTCTCTGTTGTTTGAGTTTGGTTGTGAGGTTGTTTGTTTGTTGCCCAGTTATTTTCTCATTTTGTGAAAACAACTGTGAATAAAAGCAGTATGTGGATGGAGAAAAAATGCAGATGTTTGCAGCCTCATGTGAGTCTCAAATGTTTTCTGTGTCTATTTCTGCTCAAACAGGCCGGTGTGAGGGGAACGCTCGGTCGCTTACTGGGGATGTTTGAGGTAAGACCGGCAAACTGCCTTACATAAAGTAAGATGTTACCTCAGACCCCTGAGGCACGTGGCAATAATTATTCACATACACTAGACCTTAATAAACAAGACTTTAATTCATAAACACTCATGAGTGTCTTATCTTCACGCCTTCTGAGTGCACACTTTACAGTGCACACTTTACAGTGTTTAACAGGTTGAGTTTGTGTAACTTTGAGATAAACTGATGTGTGGTTCTGTACAGCAGAACCAGGACAGCAAGCACCGCACGTATGTGTATGTGCTCACAGTCACAGAGACGCTGGAGGACTGGGAGGACTCGGTTAATATTGGTAAGTTTACGGTCAGATTTCTGTATTTATCTACACAATGTCAGAACCTGTATTTCTCTCAAACAGCTGTACAAATGTTCAGTCGGATGCAGGTTTATCTAGACTATGGACTCTCTCAAATCGTTCCAGACATTATATAAAACTGCTGCTGTAAGGTTCACAATTCTTTAGTGTTTGTGTTTTCTTGATAAAGACACATTTTTCATAAATACTGACAGAATCACCTGTAGCTCTGAGTGAGGCTGTGCACAGCAGACTAACAGCTCGCAGGTTATTGTTTCAGTGGCTGTAGACGTGTCTTAATCCCAATCCTATCAGACTCATTTCTCTTCATAAGACACAACTGCTGATTTGGAAGCAGGGCAAATATGGGGATTTGTGTAACTGTTTAACACAGATACGGTCCAGCAGGCGTGTGGATTAGCCACTGAAATCTTCTACTTACTGGATTTTTGTTGATAGAAAAGAGGCATGTAAATAACATTTGCCCCCAGACAGCGCAATTCAAAACTTGGACTATTAGTAGATGGTGTGGAAAGAAAAAACCCAGTTACCATTCGGTCCCTGCAGACGTATAAATAGCTGCCGGTTTGTTCACAGGGACGCGTGTGTGCTAGCAGAGGCACAGTTGTTTCCAGTTAGCGTCACTACGCTCCCCTCTGTCTGGCCTCTCTCTCTCTCATTCTTTCTTTCTCTCTGCCTGTGCCATAGTTTCGGATGCCAAATAGGGCATCATAACCTTAATACGCAGAGACGATGGGAGCTGTACACACGACACAGAGCTGAGCGACTGCGCAGGAATCAACGCTCTGTGACCTTTCACCCTCCTGCATGTTTAATGTCCTCAAGCCTCTTTTTAAAATGCTTTAGGTGGATGTTTAAGTGTCAGCGCTGCATGCAAGACAGTCTTGAGGACTATTAATAAAACAGAATGTTTGTCAGCCAGATGGTTGGGCAGCCGAACATCTCACAAGTTCACCGTGAAGGTGACCTTCTGTGCTGAATTTAAATAAATGCTGCAGATTTAAAACCGAGCGCGAGTGTATTTAACAGAAGAGCGTCAGAAGTAAATGAAGCATCGGCCACAACAAAATTAAGATAAAAACTGTAATTTACAGATTTAAATATTTGCCACTTTCAGTCACCCTTCAGTGTCCCCCTTCATTTCTTTAAGTTTTATATTAAATGTTTATTAAATACCCATAATTAAAGCAAGTTATTTCATCTAAATGATGGTCCCAAATTATCTGGCCTCTGCTGAGTGATGGATAACAAAACATTAAACATTTTAAGCCCTGTTTTAATTTCTGCACTGTTTGCCGTCAAGTTTAAACTTGAGCTGAAAGCTGCTGATGATGTATTAATGATGATGTCAATTAATGATGATGTCATTTAATGATGTTTGCAGGTCGGAAGAGGAAATGGTTTAAGGTAGACGAGGCGATCCGTGTGCTGCAGAGCCATAAGCCTGTCCACGCAGAGTACCTCCGCAAACTCACCCCACGCTGCGGCCCCTCCAACGGCAACACTCCGCCTGCGAACACGGATGACAACGCCCCCCTCTGCCAAACCCCTTCCCAGGACCGCGGACTCGCCCGCTGCCACAGATAGAACTGCCAACGGCAACCAGAAAAGCGCTTTACAAGGGAAACTATCCGTGGACTGGAAGAGACAATTTTTGCATGTATAACAATGTTTACTATTTGAAATGTTTTTTAGGTAGAAACCAAAGGCTAGTTGTGAAACGCCTGTCAGGTTCTGGTCAGTAGGAACAAGAAGAGCCACTGTCCTCATGTTTCATCCATAAACGTATATGGTGTATAAAGAAGAAAGTTGTGAAGTTTGAAGTCAAAGCTGTAGCGAACGTTTTGGAAATGTTATTTGAAGGCTATTCCAGATGAGATTTGGACAGTGATACATGTATGTAGTTATTTGCCAAGGTTTGAATCTGTACGTTGTTTAAAGGTTAATGGTGATGGATGTTTCTAAATCTAGAATTAATCAGTAACTGGCCCTGTTAGGTTTTTGGTCAATTCTGCACAATACGACACAAAACCAAGAAATGATGATTTATATCGTATGTAAATAGTTCTGAGAGAGATTTTGAGCTGCTTTTGGTTACGTTTCGTCTTCATCACAGATATCTACATGTGATCTGGGTTTATCATGCCGTGATGTTTGAAGGTTTTTTCACAGTTTGGTCTTAAATGTGAATTTGCCATGTAAAAACAATATGATTTTCCCTCTTTCATTTCGCAAAGGCTTAAATTTCTGTTCACTGTAAGACAGAAGAAACTTCATGTTACTTCTGTGTCAGTTTATCTTCTCAAGCCATGATGAGGTTTGACAAACTGTGAACAAAGAAACTAAACTAACTTACAGTGTCAGTGACTCATGGAAGATTCATGCGATGCATTTTGTTTATATTGTCTGAGAAGAAACGTAATATTTGGGTTAAAGTCCAATACTAACCCTAGTTTATCATGTCAAACAAACCAGCTTAACCAATAGAAATGCCAGCTTATGTTTTTTCATTTTTCATGAAGTGTTTTCTAACAAACGCAACAGAAATGCAATAAACATGTCGCATCATTTTACTAGAACTTAATGCTGCAGATGTTCACACTTGTATGTATTTTATCAGTATGTGGAAGTCACTGAATTGTGATGGGACGTGGCCAAACTGTTTTAATGAGACGTGTGGTAAACATAAAAGCATATTTATTCTTCCTCATAGGGAAGACTGCATGTCAGATTGTAAATATGTTTTAATATTCAAAAACTTCTGCCTTTAAGTGGTTTATTTGATATTCTCACAGGTTGTTTATTGTAGGATTGCACTGCTAAAAACAAGCACCTCAACTTTTAACTAATTTATCAACAAGGATCAATGAAATACAGTTTATTGTGTAAAGGAGCATTCTTACAATGTTTCAGATGTGATCTGACAGACAAAAACAGATGTTATTGTCTTTGAGAAAATCAGCAAAGCTCTGATCGATTTCAACTAAATAAAAACGATGTTCTAACAAAGTAAGAATGATGTGCATATGTGAAACTATTTCAGAGAGGTTAGCAATAGAAAACTAGCTTTTAAAGTCCCCATCCTCTTCAGATCTCTCTCTAAAGCTAGCAGGACCTCCTTTTATTACAGCCAGACGACATGCAATGATCAGATTTTGCTACAGAAGATATTAGAGGACTTAGTGACTGATATCAGGATGTGAAGAGACTTTCAACCAATATGTTTCTGGGAAAAATGGCTTTTCTGTAATTATTTTTTATAATTGCAACAAATTGTACAGAAAAATGTATGTTCTTTATATTGAAAATTGAATAATAATAGTATATTGAATTGGGTGGACGATTAAATGTGAAATAATTATCTATAAAAATCCTGTCCTGTTGAAACTATTGATCTATTGAAAGTATTGATAGCGTTGGCCCCGCCCCCTTACCAACGTGCTATGCATACGCTTCACCCGTATTCCGACAAGCCACGCCTTTCACCAATCGCTCTTTCTTATGATTGGCACACCCTCATCGCAGATGTGTACGATTGGACAGTTTACAATCGTTCGTTCGGCTGGTCCAATCACATCAAACACCGATGAGTTGGAGGGCGGGATTTACGGTGGCTTGCGCAGAATCGATAGTGTGTGTTTGCAGCGTCAACAACAAATATTAAAACACACCGGGATTAAATGATAAGATCTGAATCTTCACAGTTTTAAAGGATTACAGTATGTTAAGACGAATATTACAGATGGTGAGTTAAAAGCACGAACACTGTCATGCAGTTATTAAATGTGATTTGTAGCTTCCCAGGCCACTGAATGGTCGCATTAAACCCTTTAAAATGTCTTTAACCCTGTCATCTAATAAAGACAGTTACTAATCCCGAATGCAGATATAGTTTTACCATTTTAACAGCAATAATAAACTGATAAATGTGCGCTAGCGTGTATGTCGACATGAAGGCTGTTAGCCGTTAGCCGGCTAGCATAACATTGCTCGGCAAAACAACCAGTTTAGTAAATAACTACAAACGGTGACAAGGTGTGTGTAGTTTATATTTGACGTGTGTAGTTTATATGACATGTGTAGTTTATTGTAAAGACTTGTCAGATTGAAGTGTTGTGATTGTATTCACACACAGTATGGTGGCGGGCTGTCACGCACCACGTGACTCACACGAGCCCATTTACCATTAATATAATATATATTAATATAAACACTAAATGTTTTAGGTCTTTTACAGAAACATAGAGGGTTTATGTTTCTTATGTTTTAGACACAAGCAATACATTGAGGTTTAATTCAGTCAGTAATGTTTGCCTGTGTTTATCTTATAATCTCATGTCACGTGACCTGGACAAAAATCAGGCTAATATCATGTTAAACATTTATCATGGTATCAACACAATCTAATGCTGTTTTTATCTCTAAGGATCTTTGTTGTAATAACAGTTTAAATGTTATGATTTGTCCTTTAGGCACAAACATGATAACATTATGATAACATTATGATTTGACATTAGGTCTACTAATGTAATGAACAGCCAGTTTAGGTATATATGCATTAAATGAGTGAAGCAGTGTTTGAGCTAAATGTCAACAATTTACGCAGTGAAATGACCCAGTTAAAACAATATTGCAGCCAGTAATGGCTATATAGTGTTTTATTCTACTGTAGCAGTGGGAGAGAAATGAAACTGTTTTTGCTGAGCTAATAGCTTTTAATGGCAAGATATTGTGTCATGTGTTAGGCTTGTATCTGTCTTGCATAATATATATCATTCTGCCGTGTCCCTGTCCTGCTGTCCCAGAGTGAGATCAAATGAGACGCGTTTCCTCAGAGACTCAAAGCTTTCCTGACTCCTCTTTCTCCGTTTGTCGTTTGGTTGAAACAGACTCCTGGGATAGGAGGCTCACAGAGCTCAGAGTCCGAACATCCGGCCGCCGACGTGAATAATGAGTCCTCAGAGGTAACCTGAGTTTCATTAAATGTTTAAAGTCATAGTTCACACACAAATCAACATTCCTACATCTTTAGGACTTCTTTAGGACAAACCTGTAGAACTTCTGCCTCTGAGGAACACCAAGTAGATATTTAGAAGTATGTTGTAACCAAACGATAAAGACGTCACTGACTTTCATTGAAACATTTCTCGAAATATCTTGTTTTGTGTTCCCACAGAAGAAAAAAGTGAATTAGATTTTAGTTCCTTCAACTATTCCTTTAATTTGACAACATCACTAGCTAAACGATCTTATGATTTAGATATTATAGTTAACCGCTACAGCTGTGTTAGTGTTGTACAGATAGATGTTTACCACAACATCAATCATTCACTTTAAAATGAGTTACATTACTGTGTAATTTAATGTGTTAAATTACTGTTGGCACTGAGGTGTTCATTTGTTTGTCCGCAGGGCTTCATTTGTCCCCAGTGCATGAAGTCTCACAGCACGGCTGAGGAGCTCTTCAGACATTACAAGGTTTTCCATGAGCCTGGAGACCAGCCCTCCCGCTTCAGCGCTGGCAGGTGGGCATCTGTGGTATTAGTCCCTCCTTGCTTTCTTTCCATTCAGGGAATCACAGTTGTTTAATCTGACCTCTCAGCTGTATTAATGACATAAACAAGTCCTCAGTCATGGACTAATAATCACCCAATGAATAAAGTCAAGTTCTCACAGGGTGAAATGTGAAATCGCAGTTTTTGTGACGGTAAATTCACTTTGTAAAGTTCTTGGTAAAAACTGTGATGTAAATAAAGGCTGTTTTTCTTGTTCAGGGAGGATTTAGTCCTCCTGCAACAGGAAATCCAAGATTTACAAGCTTCACTGAAGGTATCCGCCTCTGAGTCCCACACAGATCGCATGAAGTGTAACTCATGACATCATAACTCAACATAAGACCTGCTGACACCTTCTGTGTGTTTGTGTGTTTACAGGAAGAATGCTGGTTTTCCGGAGAATTAAAAAAAGAATTAGACAAAGTACAAGGACAACTAGCGACTAATAAAGTAAATGAAGTGGTTTTCAGTGGAGTTTAGTAGAGTTTGAATGTTCTCTAAGCAAGATGTTTGATGTTTATACTTCAGGGCTCACAGAGTGATGGTACCAGTGCAGAAGAGTCTGGTTGGTTGAGAAGATTGAGATGTTTTTTAGTTATTATTTGCTCTGTTGCTGAAGTTACAGTGTGTGTGTGTGTGTGTGTGTCTCTCTCAGAGCTTGAACTGAGGCTCAATGAGGCAGAAACTGAGAAGTTCAACATCAAGCAGATGAGGGATCTGTTTGAACAGAAAGCGGTTCTGCTCGCCACTGAGATCGTGGGTAAGATTGGCACCAAAGTTTTCTGAACATCAGTTTTGGAAATAAAAATTTATAAACCAGTATATATTTTAGAAATGTAACAATATTTAAGGCACTAAAGTTTTCACAGTTTGTTGTTGGTGTTGCTGTGTCCGGCTGGTTGGTATGATGAAACAAACCACATGCAGAACTGGCATGACTGGCTCTGCATGTGAATCTGAAACCAAAAATGTCATTTAAACTTTTAACTGGATTTAAAACGTATCTTTGATTCCAGACATCAAATCTCGCTACGACGAGGAGAAAAGCAAAAGAGAAGCATTAGAGCAGAAACTCTCCGGCCTGAGGCAGGACCTGCAGCGAGAAACGCATGAGAAGGAAAAGCTCTCAGCAGAATTGGTGACGTCACACTTACTGTCTTCTGATAATTCATGAGTTCATATTCTCCCAGCTGCTGCCGCCGTGTGTCATCAACCTCTTACCTCATCAGTCTCGCTCTAATCCTGTCTGTCATTGGCTGTTTTCCAGCTCCAGAGGCCCGGACTGAAGGACGTGGAGGTTCTGAAGAAAGAGCTGCTACGGGTGCAGAAGCTCCTGGACAACGTGACCCGGGAAAAGGAGGAGGAGTCAGAGCGCCTCAAGAGCCAATACCATCAGCTGAAGGGCAACCTCACTACCTCAGAGGTCAGCTGCTGCCTCAGATGAGGCAAATATAGACACAGTTACAGTACGTGGCACCTTACATAACAGTGAGTATTGATAGGACCAGTCACACACTCGTGCCAAAATCAATAGCTTGTAAAGAAAGATAATGGGAGTTTATTCTGAGACAGAGGCATGTATCTGACCATTCACCTTTGCCCCATTGACGTCATTTTGCCCATTGAGGTGTATTGGAAACCGGTAAGATGGAGTTGAACGAAACTTCTTAAGTAAAAATAAAGAACAAATGTTGTCTCTTAACGTCTGTCAGGGCATTAAGCGTTGAAAGTCAGATTTCTAACAAATTCCTAAAGTTAACCATTAACCCCCGGCTGCCTTCCAACTCTGTTTCCTGTAAACAAGCCTGTATTGGCCTGCATGACAGCTGACCCTGTAGTGTTTGTGAAGGTTCATCAGAGCTTTGAATCATAGGTCATCACAAACAGGTCAATTGAGTGCGTTTGACCTTCTTCAGATGTTCCAGTGCGATGACCTGTTGGTCTGCATGATTCAAAGACTGCCACCTAGTGACCGTACAGTTGAAGTTTCAGGCTGTTTTCACATTTGGGCTTATTTTTGCAGACCACGGTGGCTCAGCTGAAGGCAGATCTTCTGAAGGGCCCTCAGGAGGTTGCGGTCTACACCCAACAAATCCACCTGCTGCAAGACAACCTGAACAACCTCCAGCAACAGACTCAGGTAGTGACTTCATACGCTGAACGCTCGCAAAAAACCCAGCTGTTTATTTTAATAGCGTTCTTTACAGCTTCACGGAACACATGCCAGAACCTTCTATGTTAAGACTGTCTGCCAGTCTCCAGACTCATCATGTATTTCAACTTCCAAATTTAGGTTTACTGTAACAGTGTTACTGTACATGAGCTATTAGCTTCTCTTTCAGGAAACAGGCCGGCACGTTTCGCAAGAAGGCGCGTGGCAGCGACCCCAGCGTATGCGGTCCACACCGCCCCCATCGCCCTGTCACCACCCCGTGTGTTTTGATTGGCCATTAAAGAGTGTTGACATACGTCTCGCAGATGGCGTGTAATTAAAGAGGCGGAGGGCGATTGGTCTCATTCCAGACGTGATATTTACAGTGACAGACTGCTGAAGCAATGATGCACAACCTCCAGCCCATTGTTCAAGCTGTCAGGATAAGATTAGGAGATCAGAGCTCAGAGGTGCACCGACTTTCCAAAAATGTGGCCCATGCCTGTGAAATATGGGCGATTAGAGGGTCGTTAATGAAATCATTCCTGTCACGCATGTGAGGCGATAAATATAAGTGATCATGTGGAGTTCAAAGAGAATATACGAGGAAACGGAGCCATCATATTGGTCACGGTAGATTACAGAAGTCAAAAAAGTGCCAGAAATGTCCCAGATTGCGTCAACTGTCAGCCAAGAAACTAGTTCATCTACAGTGACTCTAAAGTACTGAACTGGGTTCAGCAGAAACTGCGGTGATATAATGAGCTGGTGATCAAACATAACTGTAAAGGAATTAGTCATTGTGTGTCATTAATCACATGTTGTTTCAAACCCGTGTGACTCTTTCCTCTGTGAAACACCAAAGCAGAAAGTGTCATTTTTTGGTAAATGGTTCCTTTGAGATTTTTCAGGCATTTGGAGGAACAAATACGGGGATGTAAGAACACTCTCACAAGGCAACATCACAGTAGCCATCAAAGACAGTGAAAGAAAGAGGCTTTGTGGAACGGGTACACAGCTGTGTCCGGGCCATTATGTTAAGAGGCGAAGCTGACTGTGTGACGTAGATGCTCTCTTCATGTCATCACTCTGTGCTAGTCACTGTGTCCTTATCGGCCTGCCCTCTTTATAGCTGTCACAGAGCAAAAGTCACACCACTCTCTCTGGCATGCAAAGAGCCCAGCCTTCCCTCATAAATCAGCCCTAAATGCTACTACATACCTCCACACAGAGGTCCAGAGGGGTCTGCGCTAGTCCAGAGTTCTCTGAAACACCTTCAGCAAATTATTTAGAGCCTTACTTGTCCCCTTGTGTCATTTCAAAGTTGTATGGACACAAAAACACAAAGATATTTCTCATAATATCTTCTTTTGTATTTCACAGACGAAAAACAGTCATGTAGTTTTGGAATGACGTGAGAATGAGTAAATAATCAAATGGTTTAAGGTTTATTTAAGGTTTCTCTTTAAGTAGGTGCTGTAATACTGTAATTGTTTGGTACAGTAAAAAAACAGGTTTGTATGTCATACAAAATACCTTTGTGTTATTGCATTTAATGTCTCTTAGTCATAGTAAAAAAAGCAACGTGGCCATTAACTTCTCCCTCTCCTTTAGCTTCTGACAGAGAAGTTATCACGCAAGGAAAAGGAGAGCCAGGAGCTTGAGGAGCATCTGGGTCAGGAGCAGACCTCTAAGAAGAATCTTCAGGCCAGCCTGCATCAGAAAGTTCTGGAGCTCCAGGACAGCCAGGCCCGGGCATCTGCGGGTGAGGCGGCACTGAACCGGGTCCAGTCTGAACTGAGTGAACGGGGGCAGGAGGTGGCCCAGCTTAGGAGGGAACTCAGCGAGTTGGAGAAGAACCACCAAGAGCTGAAATCAGAGAGAAAACAACTCCAGCAACTGAGGGAGGAGAAGGAGAACCAGGTTCTACAGCAGCAGAGCGAGATCAGCCAGGTGATCTCTCAGTCTGTTTACTTACCTTCATCCATCCATTATTCATCTGTTTGTTTGTTAATTTCTCCACCCTTTCATCCTTTTTTTTACGTGGCTACAGAACCATCTAACATTTATCTGTCTTTACATATGACCATAAATCCAGCATCTACTGATCCATTCATGTAACCACAAACCCACAGCGTCCATCAGCTGGGATCTGTGATGGCTGTAGCTCATTCTGAGACTGTACTGATGTCATAAATCTCTTCAGCTGCATGTTAAGCTGCTGGAGACGGAGCATCAGCTGGGGGAGCTGCAGGGGCGACTGAAGGAACAGCGGCAGCTGTCAGGAGAGAAACTCAAAGACCGGGAACAGCAGACGACAGATCTGCAGCTCAGACTGTCTCGAGTGGAAGAGCAGGTATGCAACACGCACTGCAACATGCACTACAACACAGCAACACACACTGCAACAGACGCTGCAACACTGCAAGATGCACTGCAACACTGCATTATTCTCTGTATAAAACTTATTTATAATTTGATATGTATCATCATAATTTGCTTCTTGTTTTTACAGCAATTGTTTAGAATTAAAACTTAGATTAGGTCATCTAAGTTTAGAAAATAAGTTTTCCTGCATTCTTTTGTTTTAAATATAGATGGCGATAGAGAGATAGAAGTTACACACTGCAGCTTTAATTGCTGTTGTCTTTAGTCTGTCTCTCTCTCTCTCTCTGTGGGTTGTGTAATTTTTGTGTAGTTAAAGGAGAGCTCCACCAAGTCTTCTGACCTGCAACATCAGCTGGACAAATCCAAGCAGCAGCACCAGGAACTTCAGAGCCTCCAGCAGAGTACCAATGGCAAACTTCGAGAAGCTCAGGTGAACTTCACTGTAACATCTCAGCTTCATTTCTTCCACATCAGACATGTCTGAACTCACATGGATCTGTTAGGAACCTCGAGTTGATTCTGAACTTCCTGTGCAGAACGACCTGGAGCAGGTGTTGCGTCAGATCGGGGACAAAGATCAGAAGATCCAAAATCTGGAGGCCCTTCTGCAAAAGAGCAAGGACAGCGTGAGCCAGCTGGAGGCTGAGAGAGAAGATCTTTGTGCCAAGATCCAGGCTGGAGAAGGAGAGGCGGCTGTGCTCAGCCAGCTCCAGGAGAAGAATCACTCACTACAGGAACAGGTAATGAGGAGAAGACATCAAACACATGCTCTTAGATTGCCACCATCTGTTGAAAATACCTTCATCAGTGAATGTATCAGGCAGACGTTGAACCTAGTTTTCCATCCATGCGTCAATTCAGATCTCACAGTTGACCAATAAACTAAAGAGCCAATCGGAGAGCCACAAACAAGCTCAGGAGAACCTTCACGAGCAGATGCAGGAGCAAAAAACCCACCTGCGTTCAGCGCAAGACCGCTGCCAGAGTTTAGAGACCACCACCTCTGAACTCAACACTCAGCTCACGGAGAGCAAAGAAAAGATCTCTCAGCTGGACACTCAGGTGGAGCTGCTTAAACATAAACGTCAGACAGTTTTAATGTTGTATGAAGTAAATGACTGGAAATATTCATGATTCACTTGCTTGTCTACTAGCTGAGAGCCAAGACAGAGATGTTGCTCTCTGCAGAAGCAGC
This sequence comes from Yasuhikotakia modesta, assembly GCA_036877545.1. NCBI lineage: Eukaryota > Metazoa > Chordata > Actinopteri > Cypriniformes > Botiidae > Yasuhikotakia > Yasuhikotakia modesta. Next base: position 26,557 of record JBAJNP010003114.1, on the reverse strand, counting down.
AAAAAGTGCCCAACGGGCTGACCTGGAGAACCATCTGGAGACGGCCCAGAATGCATTGCAGGACAAGCAGCAGGTTTGTTTTTCCTACAGTTGATCAGCTTTGATTGATTTTCTCCTGTTCTCCTGTCAGGTGTGTTACTGTGTTTCTGCAGGAGCTGAGTAAAGCACAAGCCCAGCTGGAGGAGCAGGAACGCAGGCTGCAGGAGAAACAGGAGCTGTGTTCTCAGCTGGAGACCAGCCTGAAGGACAGCAGAGACAAGCTGCTGATGGCAGAGCAGAGGACGGAGACTCTGGAGACTCGGGCCAAGGTCAACATGAGCTCTTTCCCCTAAATCACTGCTTTCAGCTGCGGATGAGAATGTGTGATTTAAAGTCTGTCTGCTTGTGTTTGTGGCGTAACAGAAAGCTGAGGTGGAGCTAAAAGACCTTCGCTCTGTGAGGGAACAGTCTCAGAAAGAGCAGCAGAAGATGATGAAACAGATCAGTGAGTCTGGGATGAAGATGAAGGAGCTGAACCATCTGCTGGAGTTGGAGAAACAAGGGTACGTGCCTCCATATGAGAAACTGTAGAATGATGAAGATTTCATGACATGACTGGTGCCTGTTCAAACTGAAAATTGGTGAGATGATAAGTAACAACCATTGATGTGAAGTTCTTGTCTTCTCCCGTCTTAGAACTTCCACCCAACAAGAGGAGCTGAAGAGGAAAACCTCAGCTCTCTCTGAAACAAGACAACAGCTGGAGAAGACAGAGAAGGAACGTGGAACCCTGCAGATCAACCTGGATAAACTGTCCCAGGAGGGCCAGACGCGGCAGGCAGGACTGGACAGGAAAATCCAGGGTCTGAGCACAGAGCTCCAGAAGGCCCTGGAGGAGAAGGAGGCTCTGGGTAAGGAGATGTCCACGGTGAAGGAGGCTCTAACCAAATCTTCTAAAGCCCTGAGAGAGAGTCAAACTCAGCTGGAGAACGAGAAGAAGAACCGCAGAGCTGTTCTGGAGGAGAAGGTGAGGGCCAGATTTTAAATCTAAGTTTAAACCGGAGCTGGACCTCATACATCCATTAAAATCAAGCTTTTATCATGAGTTTTTTTTAAATGTTCTGCTTTTCTTTCACATGCAGGAGAAGTCTTATCAGAAAACACAGCAGGACCTTCAGAAAACCGTTGAGGCTGCTTCTAAAGAGCTCAGTGAGGTCAAAGTTCAACTAGAGAAATCAAAAGAGGTGCCACAACTAAACATTGTGACCTTTATGAAACCCTGTATGTTACTGTCACTGATCTGATGGTAACGTTCTTACTGAAATCTCACAGGTGGAGAAAGTCCTGCAGTCTCAGCTCAGCTCACTGAAAGCTCTGATGAAACAGTCTCAGGACTCACTGAAGGAGAAGGAGAAGAGCGCGCAGCAGCTTCAGGCAGAGCTGAAGACAGCCCAGGGGTCCTTCAGACAGGAAGTGACAAAGCTGGAGGCACAAGTGTCTGAGATGCGGGCTGCTCTCGCTTTAAAGGCAAATGCTGTTTTATTACTTTACGATGGTCGTGTACTCGCTGTAGCTCATCATGATCACTTCCAGAGTTTATTTACAGTATCTTTATATGATTTGTGTCTCTTCTATGTGGTTGGACTCACTGTGGTCAACCTGTGATATTACAGTCCAGTGAACACAAACAAAACATGCTAAAAATAGTTGTACGGTCACGCATCTTTGGCCACTAATATTTGTTTACTCAAACTAAACGGGTTAAACGGTTGGCCGTCATGTTGCTTGTTTACAGGTCGTGAGATGCCAGCGTTTCTACGGTTATCACTATGTCAACGAATGAGAGTGTGGGAGTGACGCTTGTATTCTGTACACAATAATAATTTAGGGGACTTAGTCTCACTAGTCACTCCCAAAACAAACTGTACATGACCATAGTGAACGTAACTACATAACAATGTTTCCTAACACACCCAAGCCTCATAATGCATGAGTATTTAAAAGTAAATATTAATTACATCATAAATCTGTAACAGTTTTGGGATAAAAATAAACAAAAATCAGTTATTGAGAACATGACAGCCGCTTCACTTCTATAAAAACAAGAACTTCCTGTTATTAACTCTGACATATTGTTGTCTAACATGATGTTATTGTGACTAAACTTCTCAAAAAACAACTATTCAGTCTAAACCAAACTCAGCTGATCGTGACATAACTGCAGAACTGAATGTGTAATTTCACTTTCTGATTGATGTGTATCACAGGCCGAGGAGGAGAACAAACTACAGGAGAAGATGAAGACATTGTGTAAAGATTTAAAATCAGAAAAGATTCGCTGTGAAGAGCTGCAGAAATCTAGAGACGTCGCCTCAGAGAAACTCGCTGCGCTTCAGTCCGATTACTACGGCAAAGAATCTGAGCTGTCTGCTGTCCGGCAGGACCTCAAGGTTTGTGTCTGTGAGGAACAGTAGTTTGCTTTGAAACTCTCACGTGACACTTTCCTCAGAGTACGAAAGGAGCTGGTGTTTTCTCATAGGTTGTGTTTGTGTTGTTATTCAGGTCCGTGAAGAGAAGCTGGTTCTAGCTCAGGAGGAGCTGGTGGCCAACAGGAACCAGATAGGTTCTCTTGAAGCCCAGATTCAGGAACTGAAGGTGGACAGTGCTACACTGAAGAAAGACCTCAGCAGGAGAGATGAACGAATCAATAAACAGGTGGAGGCGCTACAGAAGCTCCAGAAACAACAGGTAAGAACTACTGAACCTCACGTCTCTTGTTGTAATCAGGAATGGTTTAAATAATCTCAATGTGTGTGTGTGTCTCATGTGCAGGAGATGACTGAGGAGCAGCTGAAGCAGGAGAAGATCCAGTGTGAGGAGCTGAAAGAGAGTCAGAACATTCTGGAAAAAGACAAGAACAAATTGAATTCTGACCTCAAAGTTCTGGCAGAGAAGACTGAGAAGGTCAGACCTGAACTGTGACACTTTATCACTTTACCTGAAGAGTTCACCTCAAAATGTGTGTGTATGTCTCTGTGTGTGTGTGTGTGTCTGCGTGTGTGTGTGCGCAGGAGGTGAAGGACCTCCAGGCAGCGAAGCAGCTGCTGATCCAGCAGAAGATGGAGCTGCAGGGGCAGGTGGAGACCTCTCAGGTGTCTCTGGAGCAGGAGCAGCAAGATCACCAGAAGAGCCGAGACTCCATCAAACACATGCAGCATCAGCTCAGAGCTGAGAGCAACAGACTGCAACAGCAGTTGGTACTGATGACATCAACACGTCCTCATCCTCACAATCTCGGTGCGCTCATGCTCCTGTGTTTACACCGCAGGCGTCGGAGGTGAAGGCTAAAGAGGAGGTGGAGAAGCAGAGAGAGGAGATGGAGGTGCAGATGTCCCTGCAGTTGACGGCGCTGAATGAGAACGTGGCCACGCTGAAGAGGGAGCATCAGGGCAGCCAGCGGCGGGTGGGTGAGCTGGAGAAACAGACGGACGAGCTGAGAGGAGAGATTGCAGTGCTGGAGGCCACCGTTCAGAACAACCAGGATGAGAGACGAGCGCTGCTGGAGAGGTGGAACCTGAGATGTTCATGGCCTAAATGATAAACAATTCGCCTTTATTTATCTTCATGATTGTTTGTCCAGGTGCCTCAGCGGTGAGACTGAGGTGGAGAAACTCCAGACCAAGTTGCTGGAGATGCGCAGGAAGCTGGAGGAGACCACAGCTGCCATGCAGGAGCTCGGGCGTGAGAACCAGTCATTACAGGTCTGCCTTCAGTTTTCCTGCCTTCAGGCCGAATGCCATGATATCATGTTTTACGTGTCTGTATTTGCATATATTCACACCCTCTTGGAGGAGGCGTGGCTTTGGAGAGCATTATAATTGCAGCTTCATTTTTCTTCTGGCAGATTAAACAGTCGCAGTCTCTCACCCGGAAGTGGGCGGAAGATCATGAAGTACAGAACTGTATGAGCTGTGGGAAAGGTTTCTCTGTCACTGTCAGGAAGGTTTGTGACACACACACACATTTGTTTAATGTTCTTTGGAAGTCACAGCCGATAGACTGACAAACACGTTTTGCCTAAATTTGCCTAAAGTTTCTCAGCTAGCTTGATGTTCAGTTCTGATAAGAACCTTTGACCATTTTTGTTTTTGGGGAACTATGAATGTTTATTTTGTGGCATGATGAAGAACAATTTAAGATCCTTTATTTTAAGGATGAAGAGTTAAAACAATTGAATCAGGAAATGTTTTTAAATGAAGCAGCAGGTTGTGTGACTTTATTCTCTCTCTCTCTCAGCATCACTGCCGTCACTGCGGCAACATCTTCTGTGCGGAGTGTTCTGCACGCAGCGTCATGACTCCCTCCTCCAAAAAGCCCGTCCGGGTGTGTGAGACTTGCTTTGATGAGCTGCAGGGCTGATGGCCCTCCGCACAGTCCCCCCTGCTGTCCTCTCTGCCCCTCCCATCATCCCTCTCCCGGCCGGCTGAGGGCCGGACACAGACCTGAGGGACAGCATCATGCTCCCAGCTGTGGCACTGACCACGTTCTTGTGCCTTTGCCTCCTCTAGTGCCCCGTTCACACCCGGAGGAACCGGATCAGGCAATCGGCCCTTCTGATGTCATGTTGCGTTTGTCATTTAAGGAGCTTCTATCAGGTCTTTGTGAGAGTTGAAGGTGTTTGGTGTTCTGAACGACGTTTTACACAGATTTAACCCTTTAAAGGTTTAAAGCAGAGATTTGTTGATCGAGTGCAGATGTAAAACACACACATATATGAAGTGCAGCACTTATTATCTATTATACAGTAAGATGTTGTTGTTGTGTTTCTGGCTAACACAGTCTGATCACAGCCGAAAGCTGACAGATCCGTTGATGTGTCATTATACAAGTAAATGCACAGGAGACGGTTTTGAGGCTGTAAGTGTTTCAGTGAATGTATTCCACATGCGGATCAGATGTACATGTTTGTTGTGCTGCTCCAACGTTTGTTTAATCGAAACACTTGCTGTTTGTTTTGCATTCATCATTTTCACCAATTGAAGTTGGTGTTTTTTGCACTCATGTAACTAAATCTGTGTCGTTTTTAACTTGATCTTAATGAATCGTTTGTACAGGATGAATATGTTCATTGCTGCCCTGCGTCAAAGCAATAATTGTGCTTTTGGTTTGTTTGTGTGTGTGTCAGTGTGTGTGTGTGTGTCTGCGTAGTGAAAATGAATGGTTGTTTAAATTGCCAGCAGAAATGTTGTCATGCACTAAGGAGGGAATACAGCGAGTGGACTGCACTTGTAATTGCTGTAATGTGCGCTTTGCTGTTTGTGGTTTGAAGTTTCTCAGCTCCAGCCTGCAGCTGCACCTTCTCCACAGACGAGTTTGACCTGTCAGTGCGAGTCTGAGGTACTGACCACTTCCTGTTTGTGTGTCTGTAGATGGACTGAGGAGTGTCCAAAAATAAAATCTACAAAACCTGCAAAATATCATAATCTACTGTGATTTCAGGTGATTTTGTTTGTTTGTTTTTCAGGGAGCAACTAAACTAAAATGCACTAAAACTTGGGCTACTTGAATTCCTAAAATGTTATGAAGAAAAAAATTGTTTTCTAATTTTTCATTTACTTTGAGAGAGAATAATAAACTAGTTGTTTGTATTTTCATTACTAGTGTCCCGGTTATGCTTTCAGATTCTTTTAAAACATCAGCACTGGCAATGAAGAAAAGTTTGTTCATAATGTTCATGTAAAAAAATCTTGACAGCCTTTTATTTTTTCATTGTCAAACTTGGAAATTCTTTCCAAGACAATGTAGTGCACATTCCTGCTTTAAGTTATAAAACGTCACTAATTCACAAGCACACGATACAGCATAATCTACATCTTCTCTGACTGATTGTTTGCAAAGCAAGTTGTGGTTTATCTGCACAAACTACACAATGAGAAACGTTACGGTCGTGCTGCTGTATGCGTGACAGGAACGGCCATCACTCCTTCTCCAAAAGTAAAAACAGAGAACTGACTCGTTCCTCTCATGGAAGGTCAAACATCTCAGGGTCACGACTCTCTGGTGGTGAGGATAGCACAAACTGTACCGTCCTAAATCTGTTTCAACCAAATTGAAGGTTTCCAGAAGTAAAAAAAGTCTGAGATCAAAGCTCCAGAGATCTGCTCGGTGGTCCGATGGCCCTCAGAGTCTCTGTATGAGTCAGATTTGTGAAGACTCCAGATAGAGAGCAGAACTCTTGATCCGCGGCTGCTGGAAATTCTGGTTCTGAGAGTTGACAGCATTCTCGATTTCCATCAGCCATGTTTTCTGAAACGACACAGACGTGTTCAGGACCAGAGACAGACGTGTGGGTTTTATTCATTCTGGTTTATTTACCTTTATAGATTCAGTCTGAGCTTGTAGAATAAAGACGCCGATGCACTGCTGGTAACGGTTTTGATGCATTATTATGAAAGAATTAGGCAGAGCGGAGGCTGAAAGATTTAAAGACAAACAGCCACAGGTAAACATTAATTCTGCAGAGACATCACTGGTGATGTTTAATGTGAGTCTGTCTTTAATGGAAAGTTTGTGCATGTGTACTTGGTTGCGTGTAACTGAATGCGACGTCGCATGTGTGCATGTGTTGCAGACACCTGTGGCGTTGAGTTGGTCTATGTTCTTCAACTGCAGCCGGTCCAGCGAGACGGGCTGGTCCAGAACGATGAAACTACAGCCTTCCTGCAGTAACACTTCAACCTCTTGACCCGCAACCGGACGTAACGGGTTCGACTCCATCACACTCGACTTCTGCAATATAAACAACATTCACAGGTAATGAACGTACATTTAATGTTCAATGACTTTTCATTATTCTGTTTACAATCAATTATTTTTGTGCTTTTATCTAAACATCTTAAAGGGGTTAGAACATACTTTTAATTTACATTTTCAAAGCTCCACTTATAATGGCAAATTGTTTGCAATAAAAACAATCAGTTTTTCTGATATTTTCCATCTGACCTGTTATGAACAGGCAACATTTTGGCTGTTGTGTCTTTAAGATTTCTGTGTAAATATCACACATGTAACATCTGTTATCACATGGCCTGTGGTTTGGTGATGCATCTACAGTTTGCACTAAACAATTCAAATGATCTTGTGCTCATCTTTCACAATCCACGGATCTCTGTCATATCTTTCTGTGTTACAGGCTGTGACCTGAATCAATAATCTCTCCTCTTTCACATCATCGTGACACTGAGAAACGAATCGCCCACACTCTGCTTTCACTCAAAACAGACGGTGAGCAGCAAACAAAAGTCTCACACATTTAATAAATATATTACTGCACCTTTTTGCTTCGCTTGATCTTAGTGATTAGAAGGAATTCCTCAAAGAGAAACAGGTAAACCTCGTGCATTTTTGTGTTTTCTGTGTACAAAAACATAACATAAGTGCTCGCGCAATCGTGAAGCACAGCTGGACCAATCAGAAGAGCAGCTTCGTTTGCGTCTGACCTATCAGAGCGAGTCTCCCGTCGTACAGCAGGCTACGGTGAGACACCAGGTTCTCCAGGGTTACAGCTTTCAACAAGTGTTTCAGACTCTGTGGAGGATCAGACATGTGTAGCTTATAAATCTCTTTAAGGCGCTAAACATCTGACATATGATGAAGCTGAAAGCAGCTTTGATAAACCTCAGGGATGTGTGCTTTCTTCTCTCTCTCCCACACAGGAAGCCACACCAGACCCTCCTTCAGACGTTTGACCTTCTGATAGTTGTCCAACCACTTCACTTTGCCCTCAAGGTCATCTGTAGAGAGAGAGAGAGAGAGACATTCAAAAAACGCTGCCTGTGATGGGTAAAGACTGCCACACCTTCCAAACAAACATTATTGCTTTTGTTTAAACAATCACAGATCCTGTTTTTGGTTGTTCAGTTGAAGACAAACGGTTCTGATAATTCTAGATTCTTCCACATAAAAGCTCTTTTATCAACAATGACACACGTGTGTGTTTTAGACGCTTCACTGACTCTCACGCCCAGCGACATCAACTGACTCGCACTGTAATGGTCACACAATGCACAAGAAAACATTGCAGCTAAACACGCCCGACGTTGCAACGAGCTGCAGCTAGACTGAAACTGAATGGATTTGTATGTTCTTGCACTGAGCCAGTCTGACAGTAAATCAGTCAGACGCATTAATCCAAACGGCTCTCTATGTTCCATCTGTCTTCTGTTCTGTTCATGACAAAAATGTTCCTGGAAATTTTGATTAATTATTTCAAAATTGTTCATATTTGAGATATAAATACTGTAGAGTGTTAAACAATCTGTGGTCATTTTCTTTATCAAACAGAGGAGCTGAGAGAAGAATAAGGGATTTATGACAAGGTGTGTAAAACTGGACTGATACGCAGCAGTGGTAACACTGTATGTACAGCCACAGACGGCATCACGGTTACAAAGCTACAAACACAGCGAGTGCAGAGAGCTATAAATATCTCTCTGTATTCTCACGCTTTTCTCCTACATCTGTCACTCGTGTTTTGTTTCTCAGGGTAGCTGTTGTCACATCTCACGTCAGTCAGAACTGGAGGAGTAACCTGTCATGTGTTATTTACACTGACACGACACAGTAATTCTGTCATAATCATTACAGTCATTAGAGAATTTTGACATTAAACGCTGTGTTTCTGTCCTTCACAACCCTGTAACTGTTTTAGAAATGGTTCAGAAATGGGAACCTGTAGAAGAATGATGGAAATTTGACACCTGTCTCAGATGTTTACTTGCGATTCTGAAAGTTTTGGTGAGGAAACCTGTTTGAGTTATTGCATGTATAGCATTTAGTGACACTGGATTTATGGCCTTTATTTACAACGAATGGGTAAGAAATTAGGATTATAATTTAGAGTGTAAACAACAGAAAAATGAAGGTTCTTGGCAATGCCATAGAAGAACCATTTTTGGTTCCATAAAGAACATTTAAAGAACAACCATAAAGAACAACTGTAGAACCTTTCTGATTCACCAGAGGTTCTTTGAAGTGCAAAATTAGACTAAAGTGAAGTGCAAAATCTTTAGACTAAAACAGCTAAAAAGGTAAAAATTAACAGTTTCATTAAGAACTTTGACTGAAGGTTCTTCTATGGTGTGGCTGTGAAGAACCTTTTAAGACATTTCTGAAGTTCAAATGATCTTACAGAGAAATGAATTATATTCTAGTTTGTTGTATGTGGCTGAGACTCACAGATGGCTCTGTCCACGAGCTCCACGATGGTCTGCAGTGTGTTCTCCTCCGCCTCCGAGCAGCCCCTCTTCCCGATGTTCTTCAGCAGCAGAGGATACCTCGTGAACCTCTGCAGAGGAACTACCAGCAGATCCTTCAGCTGCAGCCGGCGACACTGTTCGTTCCTCTCGCACCACTGAGCAACACACAAAAGACAGATACGGTCGTGTGTTTTAATGAGATGTCATTTTAGCTTTAAGCTTCAATCTGTAACTCTTGTGTCAAATATGTGGCCAGAGATAAATGGCAAGTAACTGATGTTGAGGCAGCTTAAGGATTTAAGTGTCAGCTGATGATGTAACGAATGTTCACGTGATCACTATGAGGTTAGTCAACCATTTAGGTTCCCCTAACAACCACCTAGTGGTGGCCAGAACCTTTGTTGAAACATTTGCCCTGTTCCCCAGATCTTGTCAAGACCTTCAGAACAAGCCCTGATTTAGCACCTCAAATGACACTCGCCACGTTTACCTTCACGAAGCTGCCAAAGTCCTCTCTAAACTTCAGGCTGTCCAGATAAAGAATGGCTGCGCTGTAATTTAAGCAGTATTTCTGCAGACAGTGGCAAATGCTCGCCCCAAACGCCTGCAAAGTCAACAGTCAACACGGGAGAACGATCAGAACCAGACAGAAAACGTGTCCCACAGCACATCAGGAACAAAAGCTCAGGTAATCACTTCTCAGAACATTCATCTGATAGATGACTAATCAAATAATACATTCATGAGAACAATACGGCTGGTTTACAGCAGATCTCATGTATTGTACACCCACACAGGCGGTTTATTGTGTCCGCTAGGCAGGTAGTTTTATACGCTAGGTTATGTCTAAAGGTCACAGCATGTGACTGATTCAAATACTTTGAAGTTGTTTTAGAAAGCAGAAAGAAAAATACACCCATAATGTTTTGCTACCTGAAAACTATAAGATTCTATGTAAAGTTCTACCATTATTGTTATCTCAGTTAGACATTGTATTAACGTTACTGCTGGTTGTAGGAGCGTTTTTAAGTGTTCCATTAACTACTTGCTACAGTTGTGCTACTGTAAGAACAATTTTTACTGTAAGAGTTATTCTTTTATTAACAAATAACTCTGAGAAGACTTTAGCCAATGTTCTGAGAATGTTTTCTGTTTGCTAGCATGTGGGCAGTGAATGTATTTGTGTTATATTTTGAGTAGAGGGCAACAGTCACTTTTTGCAGAAGATCCAGAAGAGTCTGACAGCTGGATGAGTCCGGATTCATCCACAGCTTCTTCACGACACGCAAGAAACTGGTAAGAAATCCAAAACTGACCTGCAATGAAGAACACGTGAATTCTGATTGATTCCACAAACAGGTCTTAAATCTTCAGGTTTTAAATCAACGTTTTACATTTTACTCAGAGGTACTAAAGACACAAACTGCTCAGGTGATCCATCTGAAGTCTTACCAAACACAGTTCATTGAGGTTTGCGAAAATCCTCCAAGAATCGATGTCCTGTAGGCAATCCCTCGCCTGCAGATCTGACAGTGTGGTTAGAAACACCTTCAAGTAAAACACACACGTTTAAACTGATGTAAACCCATTTTACAGACTGTTTAATCAGACGGTTGGCATCACAACACCTAGTTACACTCAGTTATCATCTCATCCACTAGTTATCAGCCGTTATCGGCTCATAAAGTTTGTCTTCACCCCACCCTGCAGATGAGATCAACACAAGCCATAATTCTGTGCCAACCAAACATGAAGCCATCGTGTTCAGACCTCTTTTAACACCATGATCTGGTCCAGGAAGTAGACGCATTCACTGGTGAACATCTCCCAGATGGCCACCTGCTTCCTGTAAGCTGTGGGATCTTCTGCAGCTCTCAGCTCACTGTGATCCCTCAGAAACTCCTCCAAACTCATGTCCTGCAAACAGCAGCGAGAGGAACATGATGATGTCATTGTGCAGTTTTAGGTTTCAAACAGAGATGGCGCTAGAGAGGCAGCAAGGTTACAGACTGGAGCTTTAAGGAAATTAATCTTCTTCATCAAAGGTTTGAGATAATATTAATAAAGACACAAATATAGTTTGTGAGGTGATGTACAATCAAGTATTTATAGCAATGATGAAAGCAGCCCATTTGTTTTGAACCTTGTATGTCTGAAGGTCCGTGTCTCTCCAGTCCTGGACCTGAATGGCAGCCAAACACTTGTGGATGTCTGTGACACTGTTGATCTTCTCTTTTGTCTGCTGAAGAACAGAACTCAGTTACTCAGCCTCGTCTCTTTTGTGTTTGATCATGGACTGTGCAGCAGATTAAACAGCAGGTTGATAACACAACATCTCTGAGTTCTGCTGGACCCGCTTGTGTTGCTGTTTGTTTATTGTTCGTGGAATTGTGTGCTGGGGGGGTCATGCAAATCTGATGGGCTTAAAGTGGGTCAGTGAACAGTTTGTACCAGAACATCGACCCAATGACACACAACATCTAAGGCCTCATGACAACAACACAAGCCTGGCAGAAGATCAGAAAGTCGTGGCAGATCTTCATGATGGCTTTGAGGAGTTTATACTTACTGTTCCTCGTCTGGAAAAGGGCCACTTTGATTTCTTAGTGTCTGAAACATTTAAAGCATGAACAGAAATGCTCTGATTGTTGTGTTTTTACTTCTGTAATCAGTCAAGCATTATTCAGTTCTATATATTAAAAACATCAGGAATAGATTCATAGATTTTTACAGATTCTTACTAATGTTCTCTCAAAGTTGTCGAAAAGAAATCTTGCAGTGACATTGGAGTAATGCTTTTCTAATGTTATATATATCATATCAAAACCATTATTCTTAAGTAATTTGTAAAATGTTATTAAAAAGTTACAGAATAAAAAATGTTTGGATAACTTTCTTCTGATCAAGCAATAATATTAATACAATGTCTAAAAAACTGGATGTTTGAACGTTCCTATAACTTTAAAGTTACGTTTTTACCATTTTTTTACCTTATGAAAATGTTTCTGAAACCTTTTTTTAACCTAAAGTTGTTAGCTGGGCTGTTGCTATATCATTTAGCAATAACATCAGACTGTGATCATAACACCGATTGTGGCATAACTAACCTGAATAATCTGATTTATTTAAAATGTCAGCAATGCCATTGGACACAAATAAATCTCCAGGGGAAACGTCCAATCCTGGAAGAGACACGACCACAGAGCTCCGCCTCCTTTCCTGCAACCTGAGATAAACAGACCAGCAGAGAACAGATGGGATCAGTGGACATTATGAGCCCTGAGGCAGCCAGTCGTTCAGGTATGTCTGATAAACTGAAACACTGCCACAACATTTTTCAAGTTTACCCCCAGCTGCCCAGTTGCATATTTTATGCCCTGACAACCATTCCTGCCTCTCCTGGCCAAAATACCACAAGAAAAAATTATTCCACTCATTTATGTTGATGAAATCTGTCCAGTGTGTTTTGTTAATCTCATTACATGGCACAGGCCACAGAAAACTTCACATTTCAAAGCAGATTTGGTTTAGCAGGAAATCAAAGAATTCTTTTAGACATGTTCACATTTTTAACATGCCTCAGTCGTATCAGACGATGAGAAAAGTGTTAATAAAATGTTGCAGCTGTATTCGCCGTATAAGATCAATCCATTACATGTGGCACATACAGGCTAGTGACCCACAGACATAAAAGAGTGAGATCTATTACAAGCTGAGATTTCAGTAACGCAATTTGATGCATCTTTTACACATTTTTATCCAACGTGACGTACGCAATATTCAGTTGATGTTTTTGTTTCTGTGTGTGTTTCCAGGAAATGAACCCTGTGTTTCTGGCACTGTTCTGGTCTGGCTGTGTGAGTCCAGCTACAGAACGAATCTTCTAACCCACTGGACAGAACAACAGAAGTTCAGCACCGCAGTTACGGACCTGTAGTCACTGGTGATCATCAAATGTTAGTTTTATCCTCCTGTCTTCTGTAAACTCAGCTTTGTGTTTCTCTCTTTAGTTCCTCTGTTATATTTTGACAAAAAGGCTCCTGAGGGCTTTAAAGGCTGCGGTTTGACAATCACAACTTGACAGGCTGGTTTTAAAGTCACTCCCAGTTTTGTGTCCATCCATCTGTACAGCGTTGGAAACCATGTGTGCCGCTCTGTGACGTGTCAATAAACGGCTTACAGTGAATCACTTCAGATCGCAGGTGTGAAACATTGCTGGCATGCATCTGTGCAATAAATGCAACAAGCACATGTGATGTCAGCTCCAGCGTAGCCCCAGCTGAAGTCCAAACACTGTCACCATTATCAGCAAATATGGAACTATATACCAATAAACACTTATCATAGATTCTGTTGCTCTTCAGCATTACACAGGTTACTGTCCAGCCGTACCTGACACAACACATCACTCACAACTTCCTTATTAACCCTGTGGCTCATCTGCAACCCTTTCAGCTCATGTGAGGAAACAAAAGTGTTACTGGGCTGGTTTTGTCATTATGTGTTTTGCAAACAAATGCCAGCACACCAAGATCAGAACTTAAAGAGTAAAAACCAGCTAACAGGGGACATTATCAGAACGTTGGCTAATGTTCTCTGATAGTTCTAACAATGTTTTTGCTTTTGTATTATTGTTATTTATTGTTGTTAGCTGTTAGCGGAGCAATATGAAATTTTACAGGATTTAAAAAGTTTGAATAGTTTTCCTATTGCTTTAAGCAATGAAGTTAATGCAATGTTTAAATGCTGTATGTTTAGAACGTTGAGTGTTCCCTAAACATGCAAAATAACATTTTTTATAATTTTGTATCTTAATAGAAACACAAAGAAAACGTTTTTTTAACCTAAAAAGTGTTGTGCAGTCACTCAGTGCACGTCCTTTTAAAACAATGCTAACAACTTTTTGCTAATTGCTGTTTATCAACAGACGCATCTACAGCGCAGATGTAATGCGGCGATGATGGGCAGAATGGAACCGCCATCTGTGCCGCCCTCCCAGTCCCAGAACGGCTGAAAAGAAGGGCGCTTTGTCCTCGCACCTCCACCAAATAATGATGCCGCTTCACATAACTGTCTCATCCAATCACTGTCCTGGATGAGCCACACCATCAGATGTTACCTTACTGTAATTACGGCCACAATAGCTGCCTAATTATCCAGCGCTGAAAAAAGCCTGAGAGCCAGCGGGCCAGCAGACCAGCCCAATGGGGGAAAGAAGCACTAATGAGACTGTCTGGGCCATACAGGGTCGAACCACGAAACTGTAGTAAACCCACCAGAGTCCCCGTACTGTACAGTGAACAAACAGACAATACAATAGACAATGAACTTCCCTACGTCCCAGAATGCTTTGCTGCAGCGGTGTGGTGCTCTACTGAAAAATGTGTCTGGCCTGATCGTCACAAACTGTGTTTTCACACAAACAAACTCCTACATGAACAGAAGAGCCTTTATGTTGAAAATGTTGAGCAACAAGTGGTAGTTTTTGTAAACAAGGAAAAGACGGTTTGGCACAAAACAGGGTGTCATGACAGTTGGCTAGAAAACTGTTGCTAACGTGAGATTTTTCATCAGTAGTGCAAATATGACACAGGAAAAGTTTATGCAAAGTATTTGATGCAGGCGCCTCACGTACCTTTTATGACACGGATCAAACACCTGCGAACAGAAGCAAACATATAATGTGAAAAACAAGTGTAGAAAAAACACTTAATGTTACCAAAAATGCAAATCTTCTCATGTCATTTCAAACCTGTATGACTGTGATCTTCTGAGAAGATATTTTGAAGTACGCTGGTAACCAAACAACAGTGACACCCATTGTGTAGATACAAAACCACTGAGACATTTCTCTAAATATCTTATTTAGACTTATTTACACTGAGGTTAAAAACAAAGGTCACGTAGGTTTGGAATGACGTGAGAATGAATAAATGATTAAAAAACATTTTTGTGAACTATCCCTTTATGTTGCATCTTGGTTATCAATTTCAAACACTCATACAATTTAAAACGTTGTTGTGTGAGTTTAAGTTCTCACATCTACAGAAACGTCCTCATTCTATTGTGGATGAAATAAACAGGCTTTTCATCTTTCTTTTCTTGGTTTAATCATTCACTGACCCCTCCATTATTCTGTGACTGGGGTGAATAGGGTCTCGTGAGAAATGCCCCCAAGAGACTGTGGGTTTATTTAAGAGCTGAGAGTCCACAACTACTGATCCATTTACTGTCACCAACTCTTACTGAGATTCTATCTCAGAGTCTTTCATTGACCAAAGACTTAATAAACTATATATTGTAATTGGCTGTTATTAAAGTTTTGGTTTCAATATAGTTGAATTGGTGAAAACTGGCGCAGTTTTGTTGTTTAGGGCAGAAGTACCTCGTCGCTGTCCTCAGCTGTGTTCTCAGCATCACCAGCATCGGTTGGGTCCTGAGCTTTCTGGCTTTTACAGATGACACTGTTGTCAAGGGTCTTTGATCTATAAGCTCTGATCGACCCCCGAACCACCGGGGGTTCAAAACTCCCGCACTCCCCATCCGACTGCACCGCCAGGGGAGACTTTTGCCGGTGCGTCGGCGACAAGGGGCTCCTCGGACAAGGCGGTTCCTCCCCCAAAGGTCCGTCAAACTTTCCCGGCTCTCGTAAGGGGAAAATGCTGCTTCTCATTCGCCTTAAAGTGGGGGACGTGGAGATCCGGGCCGGGGCTTGTCTGTCAAACTGAAATAGGGGCTTGGAGACGCCGTCGGCCTCCGCGACGGAACCGAATCTCGGTGTGGTCCTCCCCAAATCTATTCGCATTATGACCGGGTTGCTGGTTTGCGTCTCTTTGTCCTGGTTTTGCGCGGGTTGGGTTTGGGTTTGCGCATCCGTCCCGATTACTTTCTCCTTCACGTCCCACTCTATGTAACCCCAGTCCAGAGATTTATCCACGTCTTTCCCGTTTTCCCTTATGAAGGCATAACTCAGATCAGTCATGATGAGCAAATCCAACAAAACAGCAGGATCAGGAACTCCAATCCATGTCCCTGGAAGTTCAGAGTTTCTGGAGAAAACGATACAGGATTAGAAAGGCTCGTGCAGGATTTATTAAAGCTGATCTGAAGTGTTTGGTTATGTAATAGTTCACAAATGAATTGCACAGTTATTTTAGGATTGTTCTGTCTCGTTACACCTGATCTTCCATCAGACATTGGGAAAAACACGAAATACATCCAGTTATTTACCAGTAAAGCGATGCTGCTGTAAACTGGTCGTGTTGCGTGTTTCATTAACTGGTAACACTGTAAACTGGTCGTGTTGCGTGTTTCATTAACT
>JBAJNP010003114.1:0-5000 GCA_036877545.1 Yasuhikotakia modesta | reverse complement strand
ATAGGCAAAGCGAGACTAAAGCTATCATTGAGAAAACTACGGCGTCTCTTGATAACTGATCCCCTATTATTAGTTTTAACAGTAACAGTGGGAAGTCTGAGTGTTTGAACGGTTATCAGGCTGCTGAAGAAAACGTCTGTTTCCATCTTTATCCGCGGGTTTGTCTGTAAGGCCTGTTTGTGTTTCCAGTGGGAAACGACTGTTCAAACCTCTGAAGGTTTATAGTAGAATTTTCAACATCATAACATTGTACAGATACAATTCCTGCCAAGATGGGGGATAAAATTTTGTATATTTGCTTTTTTGATCGACCTTTAAGTTGTGCAAACATGGTCTGCATTTAAACAGACCTTTTATGAGAAAACACTCTGTTTGCCTTGTTATACTAACCTGGTAAAACCCTAAAAGATATTTTTCCTAATAAAACTTTAAATGTTTGGTCTTTCCCAGTAATGTGATGTATTGTACAGCATGTGTGTTTATTCTTTCAGTTTCTTGAGCATGTCCTTTAGTACCTCACTTTGTAAATTGGTTTTCTCTTGTGAATCTGCTGGCCTGCATCTAACAGGACTCCAGCCTTTAATGTGATGAGTTTATTACCACAGGAGCTTTGAAAGCGTTTGTGAGATTCCTGTAACTCTCTTTTTGCACCCTGGCGCTTTAGTCAATGACTCTGGCTAATCTGTCATTTGACCAACCTGAGTAGATGGATGCTAGTTAATTGGTTCTATTCAAGTCTAATGGAATAAAACGGCACCATATATTACATTTACATGTAGGCATTTGGCAGCTGTCTTTATTCATATATAAAGTTTGCATTACATTTAGTTAGTTTGTGTATTCACTGGGACTCAAACCCTTGAGCTTGCGTTGCCAGCGCCATGCTCTACAGGAGCATGAATTCACAACAGTGTGAGTTTAATATATGGACTTTGACTGAGTTTAATGTAAAGGTTCTGAGAGGGCCGTGTCGTGTTCTTCGGTGTTAACCTGAGCTGTGATGTTTCTCTCCACAGGCTGGTGGATGACAGGTGTGTTGTCCATCCTGAGGCTGGAGATCTTAATAACCCACCCAAGAAATTCAGGGGTGAGTGATTGAATTCTTCTCAGGCCAGGAGCCGATGCACTGGCATAAACTTGTTAGTGATATTATTAGCGAAGGAACTGTTATGAAGATTTAAATATGTAGCTTTAGCTCTGTATGTATGTATGTGTGTGTGTGTTTTTACACCCGCCGACGGCTGATTAATTACTGGGCCTGTGAAACAGCTTCCCACACGCGGCTCTTCCGAGTTTTCTAGGGAGATCTCAGCAGGATTTTAGCTGTTTTCTGCTGACTGTTATTGTGAACTGAGTTTTAAAACAGTTCTTCCTCAGGAGCCGTTTGCAGGATGTCACAGGAAGCGTTACTAGCACCCACAGTAAACTATTATTTTCCTCTGTGTTTGGAAACTCTTTTAAACGGCTCCAGTGATGGTTTTACTTTCCATGATCTCATGTTGACTAATCCGTTAAGCAGATGACTGGTTGATTAGTGTGACCCACCACTAACCGTCTGACAGATACTGTGGGGTATGGCAGTAAGAACAGAAACGTGAACTTTATACAGTGTTTGTTAAATTTAAGTGTGTGTTTTGTGTTGTTAAACTATTCGTTTCGTTTGATAACATGTTTTTATGTTTGTCTCCAAACCAGACTTTTGCTCAAGTAAAAGCGATTCAGCTGATAGAGTTGCTGAAATAAAACGTCATATTTGTTTTTCTCCTGCTTTTCTATGACACAAACGTTTCAATTAAACAGTCTGTAGGGTTTAATAGACGCCCTGAGACCAGCTCACAATGTTTATTAACACGGTTTATAAACCAAAACCCTCGTTCAGTTTGTACCTGAAGACCTTCAGCGGCTAATAAAATTGTCTTTTGTTCTCAGACTGTCTCTTCAAGGTTTGTCCCATGAACAGATACTCGGCACAGAGACAGTTCTGTAAGGCCAAACAGGGAAAACATGGGAACAACTCGCAGGGAGATCTCTTTAAGAAACTACAGGTACCCAAACTACACTGTGGTAGCATTCTCTTTATTCTGTGTTGACAATTGCATCACGCTGTTCTCTGTACTACGTTTCCCAGCATGCAGCAGAACTGGAGCAGAAACAGAATGACACAGAGAATAAGAAATTGCTCGGGGAAGTTGTCAAATACAGTCGAGTCATACAGGTGCTGCAAACTTCCCTCTTATCAGCAAGTGTTTGTGTTTTTAACTCTTTCAGCTGGACTTCCAGAACGTTCTGACAGGTGTCATAAAACCAAGTCATGGCAAATGTAGTTTTTCCTTGGTAACAATCATTGCAGCAGCTTTAAACACTTGTGCATACTGGCTGAGAGAAGTTGACCAACCAGATTAAAACTTGCTGTTTTAAAGTCGTTTTTGTTTGTTCTGTATAAACACACACACATGCTGTTGTTTCATATGAATTATTTGAAACTTTTTAGCTTCTTCATATAAAGAGTAACAAGTATCTGACGGTGAATAAGCGGCTGCCGGCTCTGCTGGAGAAGAATGCCATGCGTGTGTCTCTGGATCCGTCAGGGAACGAGGGATCCTGGTTTTACATACAGCCCTTCTGGAAGCTCCGCAGTGAAGGAGATAATGTAGGCAACGCTCTACTAACGTTACGAACACGTTTTTAAAGTACAGCGAGCAACAGATGAAGCTGTGTTTTATGAGGGAAGCGCTTGTTCATTTCAAAAGAGAATTTAAAAAAGCTTTTATTTGATTAACATCATTGTTTGTTGTGTTAAACTCATTTGGTCTCTTCTCTGCTTTTCATCTCAGCAGCCAAAGTGTGAAGGTATATAACCTGCATGAGGTGTGTGTGTGTGTGTGTGTGTGTGCAGCGTGGTAACATGCATGATTCATGCAATGCTCACAGAATGTCTGTTGTGATAATTTGTTAGGAGATTAGTGCCTGATAACATTTAAATGTCATATTTTTATTTAGAGTTTATGTGTACAGTGAAGAAGAGGAATAATAATATGAGTGACACTTTATTTATGTTTTGTGGTTCACTGTAACACAGTCTCACCCTGAATTTAGCTTTTATCATTTAAGGGACGCACCACCAGTTTACATTAAAACATGCTGTACTGATCGCTTAATACCCTCAAAATATCAAGCATTTTCTCTTCAGAAGAGATTCATTAACCCACTGGAGTTGTATGGGTTAGTTTTATGATGGATAGATGCACTTTAGCTTTAAAATCTCAGGCACCACTCACTGCCATTATAAAGCTGTGATATTATTTAATAACTCCAGTTGTGTTTGGCTGAACGAAGGAAACTGAGGGTGGATTGTCCCTGTTAGCATGCAATACACAGTATAGTCAATGAATTAGTCCTCTTATTTTAGCATGTGGTTCAGACCAGTACAAGTCTCTCTGGTCTCTGTAAGTGTCACTTGTGTTAAACTGCATGTCACAGGATGTGATGTCATTCTGTTTCCTGTGCAGCACCAGTGCAAATGAAATGCAACCATGTGATCTTTAATGGTGTGTGTGTGTGTGTGTGTGTGTGTAGGTGGTGGTTGGAGATAAGGTTGTTCTGATGCCTGTGAATGCAGGACAGCCTCTGCATGCCAGTAACATTGAGCTGCTGGATAACCGCGGCTGCAAAGAGGTCAGAGGTCACGGGTCTCATTCTCAGTAGTGCTTATAGTGAAGTCTAACAGAGCCCAATGGGTTGTTCCTGTAGCTCAGCTGGTAGGGGAAGATCACAGGTTCCATTCCCAGGGGATGCAGTTAAATAAATGCATTGAAAGTTGCCAAACGCATAATATGAAAAACGTAACATGACTTCACCCTGAAAGAGTTTGGAGTCATTATGTGTCCTGCCAAGCTAAACAGAAGAGTTCTCTGCCAGAGAATTTTGCTTTGTAAGAATGTTTCCCTTCATTTAAAAGTTATAAGAAAGTTCAAAACATCCAGTTTTTTAGACTAGATTAGTTTAGTTTAGACTAGATTAACTTTATGGCAAAGGCTCATTACCACACAGGAATAATGATGAATAATTATTATGTGTTTGTTCTGTCAGGTTAATGCTTTAAACTGTAACACCAGTTGGAAGGTCACACTCTTCATGAAATTCAGTGAATACAGAGATGACATCTTAAAAGGGGTGAGTTTGTGTTTAACTCTGACTCCAGCAGTTACATGGGGTTCCTGTAGCTTAACTGGTAGAGCATCGTGTTAGCAGCCAAAAGGTTGTGGGTTTGATCCCTGAGAATGCAAGTACTAATAAAAAAAAAGTATACCTTAAATTCACTGTATGTCGCTTTGGATAAAAGCGTCTGTCAAATTGAGTGGATTAATTTGAGTGCTGGATATTAACTGTGGGGTCTGTTTTAACTCTCAGGGGGACGTGGTGAGATTATTCCATGCAGAGCAGGAGAAGTTTCTGACCTGTGATGAATATAAGAAGCAGCAGTACGTCTTCTTAAGAACGACTCTCCGCCAGTCGGCAACTTCTGCCACCAGTTCAAAGGCCCTCTGGGAAGTGGAGGTACGGCGAAAGAACCTTTAGGCAACATTAGCCAATGTTCTGACAATGTTCCCTGTTAGCTTGTCATGCTAATCGCAGCCGAGTGAGTCTCTGGTGTGTTTTAGGTGGTGCACTACGACCCCTGCAGGGGCGGAGCTGGTCAGTGGAACAGCCTGTTTCGTTTTAAACATCTCGCCACGGGACACTATCTTGCCGCAGAGGTACATGGACAATATTTACACAAACATTTTCCTTCTACCCTCTGTGTGTGTTGTGTGTGTGAGACCCTGTGATAATAAGTTATGTTCAGGTTACAGTTTAACATCGTGAGGTTTATGTGTTTGACTCATAAACCTATCCCTTGAAACTATCTATCCCTTGAAATTCTCCCTAGATGAAATGAGCAGAGATGTGCTATCCAGTTTTTAACTCTTAATTTAAGTTGCTACTTTAATGTCATATTT
>JBAJNP010003113.1:0-42023 GCA_036877545.1 Yasuhikotakia modesta | reverse complement strand
TCATTAGTTAGGAAAAGGAGGAGAGCACTCTGTAATTCAAAAGATCGTAATGCATATATTACGAATGCTATGCACAGCAGCTAGGAATCACAGCAAACAACACAAGCAATGATTCCACTGGCATAACCAACACGGTATAATCAGTTTACAACAACTGATACACTTGTAAAAACTCAAATACATACATAGTTAAGGAATATATAACACAAGGACAGATATTTAATTAATGCAAGAGCACCCACCTAGTTTACAGGTTCTTCACTCTGTACCATAGCAGGAATTTAAAAGCTGTAGTTACAATGGTTGTAGGTTAAACCTGAAGGTGAGAAAAGGAGCAAATTGTTACTCTTATTTAAACATGCATTCAGTCTTTCACTCATTAGGGTGGACAATTTATGTTTTTGCTTGTAAACCAAAGTGGCTGGTAAATGCATAATTTCACATCAATGTTTGTCTAACAGCAGGTGATAATGTCCCACCCTTACCAGATTCTCTACTTTTGAATTTAAATTGGACTTCCACCTACACTGTACATGTAGCAGTATATAATAAACAAATAAATAAATCTGTGAAACATTACACAAGGAATAAAAAAGAAAAAGAAGAAATTGGTAATGTCATTATTAAGTGAGCCACTTTCTCAGTGATGAATGACTTACCTCAGGCATAACACCTAATTTCTCTAACAGCAAAATAAATAAATTAAAAGACCCCAGAAAGCCAACAAAGGAAACGAGTAAAAATAACTGCAAGGTTAAAAAAGAATTACAGCTCATTTGGAGGCCCTAAAAAGTGCTCTACATGGAATCAAATCACATCAAGTTTTTAAAATGTGTGCGGTGCTTATTTGAATATGCCATACATATTCCTGACAGGTAATCTATTGCTAATGTTGCTGTGCAGAGCCTACGGGAGCAAACCGTTTACCGCCATAAGTACTGAGACTCCACACTCCTCCGCTGCTGTTCATTCCACCACTGAGCCCCACTTTAATGAATTTAGATATTAATGTATTGCTCCCTACCCACAGTTAAACCTCATTACAACATTGTTAAATGCACAATGTGACACAGATGAATATCTCAATAATATCACGCCAAAGAATGCCAATTTATCACAGAGCTCGTAGCTTCTGGATGTAGGAACGCTTGCATACAGTAACTCTCCTAACACTGAGGTAACTGCACGACATGCAGCTGTGAATATAACAACCAATGAGCGTTTTCAACTAAACTAAATTTAAGTAAAAAGTAACAACTACAAATCCTTAAACAAGTTGTATTATAAATAAACGAATTGTGTTACTTCTAAAAATTATTACCATATTTTTAGTTCTTACATTGTTGCAGCACACATGCAGTAGGACTTGCACCAATGCGACCTGCATTTTATCAGAAATGCTAATTCCGCATAATATTCTCATACATCAACATTTCAAAGCGCATTGTGTACACACAGTTTTTTGGACGCTTGATAAATTTTGTCCTCATGAAGCTGCGGCTGGCCTCAAACGCGCTGAAGGTAATAAATTTCCTTAATCAAATCTAATTTCTGAAAAATACCTGTGGGAACTACAAACAAAGAAGCAGATATTGTAAGAGGCATGAAAAATAAGGAAAACAGGGCAGTTTATTATAATCAACTTGGCATTGAATTACAAAATTAAAATGAGGTGGCCCTATTCTGGCTTAGCAGTAAACATGATCCTTTGAGTAACATTCTTTTGCATTTCACAGGAAATGGTTCAAAAGGCACAAAGAAGAAAAATTGAACTGATTTATCGCAAAGGACCCGCAACCTGGAAAAGCTGAAAGAGAAATGCTTTTGATGGCTGCTCTCAAATACTTAAATACTCCAGTACTAAAAATAAAGTTAAAGTAAACACTGAAAATAAAGAATTAAAATGGTTGGGTATTTATTTAACTGTTTTAATCAGTATATGTGTCATATATTTAAAAAAATGAAAGAGGTGGTATACAAAAGAATTCTAACAATAAATTGCACAAGTCAGCATTCTGTTTGCAAGATGATATTAAGTCGTTTTTTTGAGTTAAATGTATGCTAAATTCCTTTGGGAGGTAAACTTATGACCTCATTGACCTCAAGGACTAAATAAGGATTAAAATCAACTACAAGGCAAAAGGGTTTTAAAATGACCAGTCAAACCACATTATACTTTTATATAAAACCTTGATTTTGACTTAAAAAAAAGTTGTGGGGATTAACAACGCAAGGGGGGGGTTGGGGGGGAGAGAGAGGGAGAAAGAGAGGGGTGTAGGGTGCAATGCTGCTTGATACGTACCGATTAGGTTTGCTCTGCACTGGCATTGACCTGAGTCCCAGTGACAGGTAATATCTGGCTGCATGCTCCCGGCGGTATTGCAGTTACATGTGTGGTAGCCGTCAGCCAGTGTGGACCGCAGCTTGTAAAATGTGTGTTGGCACTGATTGCAGTGTCTGCCAGACACGTGTCGCTTGCACTTACACTGGCCCCCGATCTGTAGAGGAAGGAGAACACAATGTGACCACTCTCCAATTAGTCAACCTGACCAGGCAGTATGTGTGGCTAAATGGCATAGATGGGCAGTTTTGTGCTGTCATCCCCAAAACTGGTAGCGGGATTTTTTTAATCTTTATTACATTGAATGGGGTGGTTCAGCATGTGAGTTTGTATGTGTGGAGTGGTGTGGATGGACACTGAGAAAATTACGTAAGTTTAGCATGCCATAATCTGACCACAAAAAAGAATGAGTTGCAAATAACTACCTGTTGTTTGGATGAACATGGGTTACTGGAATATCATTCTAACTAACAGCTCAACCCAAGTTGTTCTATCTGGTCTAAAATGTTAGCTTAGCTTAGCAAAACAAGAGCAATTTTTAAACAAATCAGTTTAAAAATTAAGTTGGTTTAGAAACAATATGGAAAATCAACCAGTTAATGACCATATTGCACCATCTGATTACCATATACCAGCTAGAAACCATGTTGAACTACTATACCATGATGTATTTTTTCCAAAGGACAAGCCTAATTTTTCAGCCATTTATTATAGAATTTGATTTATATTCTGCTAAATAAAGAGCCCAAGTAAATTAAAATACTAATAGCTATGTGAATTCCAACCCTAAGTCAAGAAAAACCATTTTCCTCTCTGCACTGAATAGAAAAGGCTCAATCCACAGTTCAAATCATTAGCATATGTGAGGAAATAATCAGTCTGATAATTTAAATAAGGTAACAATCTAACCTGGGTCTGACCCAGCCATTGATTTTGAATTTGTCATCCAGTATATCTATCGACATGGATCTGTTCCACCAAAATGCCTTTCATGATACTCAAAAGAAAAGGTGGTGAAGAATTCTCCAGAGAGAGGCTCTCATGAGGACAGTTTTACATACTCCTAACTGATCACAACAGTGATAAATGCAGTTGTGAATACTAAAGTCCTCAGCCAATACATCAATGCAACTCTCTCGAGTGAGGATGGGCCAATATCACTGAATCTGAATTCTTAAGTCAATCGCAAAGGGAGGGATCAAAGCCTCAGATGTCTTTCCTTGCATATGCACACAGATAGTCTTGTAGCTACAGGTGGGTCATTCCTGTTATGCAGCAACTTTTGATCTCTATAACTTTGAATTTAAAATAACAATTCAATAATCAAAATGTACAAAACTGACTGTTTAACAGGATAAAAATAAAGCACAAGTTATTGCTGAGTAAGGAAATTACGGTTTATTTACACTGACTGCAATACCACAAAACATAATTCAATAAATACATTGCTTGTGCTTTTGTTGCAATCAATATGATGTCACTTCCTGGAGATTATTGGTGGGACTTTTGAGGACATGCACTCTGTTTGTTTGAACTTACCGAGTCATATTCTAAACTACCAGCCAACTGACAGCCCAACATTGTTGCACTTGGACCACAGTGACACACCCATCCCCCTGTAAAACAGACTCTGACCCCCACCCCCAATTCCTGCTTTTAAACTCAAACAGCAAGTGCTTGTTGAAGGAAATGGGTTCATGGAGGGGAACTGATGGTAACCTATTAAAAATCAATCATTATCATAGGACTGTGATTTCAAATTAAAACCTGCAGTCTTGGGAGAGGTCCGGCCAGAAATGTATAATTTTCCAAGATGTCCATTTTAATGTGCTCTTTCATCTCTACCTGCCACTGTGCCTGATGCCCGGCATATGAAACAATGAACCTGTTAGCATGACCTGATTTACTTCATTAAATGTCCATCTGTTTTCACTCTGATGCATTATTTCCGTTTTTACGCTCTGCTTTTTGAGGATTTCATTATGTCTCTATTTCTCCAGCTATTATAGTGAAACATTTCTGGTTTTCATTTCAACTCTTTGTTATGACATATTGAAGCAATATAAAAATATTTCACAAAACATAGGAAAGATTTAGAAGATCAATTTGTAGAGAGCCAATTTAAACTAATTAAATCCAGAAAATGTTCATTATCTTTTCAGAAAGATTCAAAAATGTTGGGCAAGTTTGGTTAAAAGGCCAGCTGAGTGTATAGGTTAACTTACAGCTGGGTCCAAAAGTTTGAACAGCTTGTATTGTACCTGTGGTCTTTTGTGTAAAGTTGTCATAGACCCCATCACTGTAGGATCCAGGTTGGTATTCTTTAACCAGGTTGGCAGGAAGAGGCGTGGCCATAGGAGGAGAGCAGCTCTCCTACTGTTGGAGAGAAACCATCTACATCATCTAAGTTTATCCCCAATAACCTGACGTGACCTCAAGGTTCAATGATAAAGTCCACAGCATCAAATAACACAATATTACCACACAGTAGAAGCCAGAAAAAAAAACAGCTAATTTACTATGTGACTTTAAAAAAAACAAAACTATTTATCAGGACACTTTCAATGAACTAACCTAGAAAAGTGTTATTTTAGCCATTTGAAACACATTACAAACTACTGACAACACAGGAGGTATCAGATGAAATGATTAAGAAGTGTTTAATAAAAAGCAAAGGATTTCCCATGACTGCTCAAGCTGTGACAGAGGCTCACAGTGTCAGGCTGCTGTACGGGCAGCCAGTGTCAGCTGTGAGCCTGAAGGGAATTGCTAATTCAGCAGCTGGATGCCGTAGGATCCAAGCACAGACCACCCGCTGCTACAGCCCTGTATGCCAGTCAGGGGTCTGACAAGACGCTATGGGGATTTAGATGTTTTTTATAAATAGGGGAATATAGTTTTATGTACAACTATAATGAATGAACATAGATGGAAAAATTGATCTTTTGTTGGTACTGGAGATTAAACAACTCTTCAACAAGTCTTCTATTACTGCTTCACAACAATGTCAACCTTGTTTAGCAAGGTACCATGTTTTCCAATCAGCATTAAACCTGGTGCATATTGCAGCTTAACATGGTTAACCATCCAATTAACTTGACATGCTAATAGTGAAAATGATAATGCAGTAAACATGTTCACAAACAAAATGTCTCCTCAAACTGTTGGTCAAAGACGTTGGTAACTTCACCAAATGTCTGGTAAGTTTAAATACACCTCTCTCCTACTTCATTTTTTGTACTGAATTAATTATGAACTGCCAGTATAATTTCATGGGAAATTAATTGGATTTGTGCATTGTAGCTTTGCTTTGATTTGAAAGCATCTTCCAGGAATGTAATTGTACATGTAAATGAATGACAACAAACAACTCTCACTAGCCAATTTACTGTATTTGCTGGTACAAAACTCATCAATATGGCAAAAGCAATTAGGCAGACTACATGTAAATCCCTGATCTCACATACAAAACTGAAACTGCAGGACATGAACAATACACACAGGTATTGAGTGTTTTGTATTCGTCGTCATTGTGTGTGCTGGAGAGGAGTCAAGCTTCACTGAGGAAAGAGCCTTTGTTCTGTGTGAAAGACCTCTGTGAATGCCATGGCTAATTTCACACTCCCCCAGGAAGAGTTTGCGCGTGGCTGCACCGGAGAGA
Source organism: Yasuhikotakia modesta (assembly GCA_036877545.1). Lineage (NCBI taxonomy): Eukaryota > Metazoa > Chordata > Actinopteri > Cypriniformes > Botiidae > Yasuhikotakia > Yasuhikotakia modesta. The sequence goes on along the minus strand of JBAJNP010003113.1, from coordinate 36,021 downwards.
GCCTACATTTACCCTTTACCCTGTTTGAAAACTCAAGGTTTTAGCAATACTTTTATAAAAATGGCCTTCACCATTATTTATATTAATTCAAGAAAAGACCACAGGAACTAGAGAGAGTCAAGCAGTAATACACACTGACAGCCTCAAATTATAACAGGTTCTAGCTTTAAATTAGCGATATAGTGAAAAGGAAACTAATATTTTGTAATGATTATTCTTTATGATTGATATAAATACACTTGCTGAGGTCTGACTACAGTGAAATGTGGCTGCGGCATTAACAGGATACACAAATAACAGGCCCCATAACTGACTAAAAGCACAACAATTCCCAATGATTTACCAAATAATTTCCTTTAGGGCAAATCAATCCAAAGCAGCAATCTTGGTAACACCCTTCAGGTAACTTCTATAATAACAGATTCCAGCTACTTGAATAAAAAGGTCAAAATCTCAAACATGCTGCATTAGCAATAAAATCCGACAACAATGATACCAAACTTATCTTCTTCGACTCAAAGATGCAGCTCAGAACTAAAAAGAACAAGCTGGTCCAACTAAAAACCAAAGCGACAGGTGATGTCTTTACTGAGAAGACGATCAGCTTCTTAAAACAAAAGACAGTGTTTTTGCCTCATCTACTGCTACTATTATTGAGTGCATATCGGTATTTCTACAAGTGAACCATCATCTCCTGTACAGTCCTTGGTAACCAAGTTGAGTCAGTAGCTCTGCTAACAGTTCAGTCAGTGTGCACCAAACATGAGAAATGAGACACCAACAGTGCATTCGTGATATTATGAGCCAGTGAACATAAGGGCCAGTTGGATATCCGTGTCTCAGGACTGGTAAGTAAACACAGCAGACAGCCCTGGGGCAGGCAGCAGTCCCTCCTCAAAGCCAGGTGTTTTGGTCTAGGGGCGTTTAGGGCAGTGAGACAACTGGTATTTATCATATTTACACACACACTTCCTTTCCAGCGTATACGTGTTAGATGTGGCCCTTGTTTGTTTCAGTGAAAACAACAACAGTAGCAGCAACAGAGAGAGAGTGTCGTGTCTGGCCCTGAATAATGCATGACAGATGGTGAATAATTTAAATCACCAAACATCAGGTTTAAGAGTTTAATCTTGGAACTTGGTCCCAGCGATCAGAATTATATGCAGCGATGTGGACAGTGTGCTGACTTTCAATAAGAAGGGAAAAAAGAGGAATTTATCAGAAAGACTGTGTTTAATGCTGCTAAAACACGCTCTTCAAACACAGTTTTATTACCATAGGTATTTGTTCTTAGAACTAAAGCTTGAAATTAAAACTAAAGTTGTTTTATAATTACAACTCTTAGTCATTAATAAACAATTTAGTAAGTAATTTAATAAATTACATTATATTACAGATACATTATTGCAATGAATTGCATACGTCAATATTTGCTACATGCCAAAGACATTAATGTTGCACAAAAACATTGAAAAGACTTGCTTTAGAAGAAAGTGGCTTTAGAAGTCAATGTGTTGTTCATGTCTATATCATTGGACATTAGCCTATTGCTGACCTCCAGTTCACAGGAATCGATGTTGCAATGGAGTTGATCTGTGCATGATAGACTTATCTTACACATGTTCTTGTCTTCCCGTTCATCACAAACCAGCAAAGTGGTTCTTCAAGCTTAAATTGTCCTGGTTCTGTATGAAATTGACATATGGGTAATATTAAAAGCATTCATTTTCAATTGTTTTATTATATAATATACACATAATTATTAAACACAAACTTAAACTCTTTAAGCATTAATGAGAATCTTGTAGCTTGGCAAACTACAGTTTTAAAGTAGCTTGTCAACACTGGTGAGCCATGGCGAGTCTGAGCACAGCAGCCTCTGTCACCAGAGCCTTCCCTGAGATATAATTACCTTTGCTGGACTCATCATCAAGACACCCAGGGGCTGATGGGACAGAACGATTAGAGCAGTGCTGCCCACAAAAACCGCTTCCTTCTCTTATTCCCTTTTCTTTCCTTCCTCCTAACCCCTTTCTATAGGAAACTACAGGAAACTGGAGATGTGCGTGCATATTTTTTCGTCTCATTTTCTTCTCTCCCTGTCTCTCATGCTCTCTCTCCATCTCTCTCTTGCATTTAGCCTGTCACTCCATAAAGGCCTATTTTTGAGTGTGCTGTTCATTAAACAGAACTCCTGCACGTCATTAAAGGGAAGTGGTTAATTAAAGGAGTGCCTCCCTGCGGGACTCACATTAACTTCATGTGTGTGGCTCTCTGGGAGGCAGGCGCAGCAGTGCGGCCTCACACTTGTGTCACATCTGTCTGCATGACCACGGCACTCGCACCTAAGGGGACACACAGTTACAATCCACAACTTTCTGGAGAAGCTCCATCGCTGCTGCTCTTACACACCTATTAAAACGGCTCCCACAGTAAAATGGGAGCTTACATTTGAAACAAAAGATGGTATGCTGTTTGGCAAGGAGAGGTTAAAAAATGTGTTTGTGATGTCAACTGAAAACAAACTTCAATTCAGAGGAAAATAAACCACTTCAGTTTAATGAAAAACTGTTCAAGCCCAAAGGTTTTTGTAAAGACACAAGCATCAAGTGGAATCACTATTACTTAATAGTTTAAACATTAACATTTGTTTTCTTCCTATAAAATTCTTTAAACTGAAAAACTGCAATATATTTTTAGCAATATTACTTAAGGTAAAATCAAAATTAAGTCTTTCTTTTGTCATTCTCTGGACCTCTCTATCCATCTTTCACTCCTTCATTCTCTCTGTGCATAGTTAATAGGACTTTCGCATTCAACATTTATAAATGCCAGTGGAAATATCAACGGTGTGTCGTAATGTACAACAGCAGACCTGACAGGTCTCCATCAGATGAAATGCGTACCTGCAGGTCACGGCTTAAATTATTCATTCTCACAGGCCCTCATTCGGCATTATCATCGTCCATCTCTGCACGGCTGCCTCTAAAATCAGCCACCTTTACCAAACAAACAAGAAGAAATGACCATAGAGTATTACAGCATCAAGTAATTACAGTAAGGCAGGCGTTACCGTGAACGAGATGCTAATGCTCCCAGACACAGCTTGAAACTGCCAGAAAACCTCAAATGCTAAATGTACAGACATTTGGTCCCCAAACATACATACATCCCCTATGAACATCTTACAGGTTTCAACTGTCTGTCTCTTTAAGGGGGGTCTTCTGGGGAGGTTCGGGGTCTACTACTGTTTTGCGGAGCTACTAACTGTTGCGGAGCCTCAGACAAGTGCGAAGAGCAAAGAGACAAAGACGAGTCGTACAGGAAAAAGTGAAAGCGAAAAGGTGGGTGGGGGGAGGGTGGGGGACACCTCTGAATGTCAGGGGATGATGAGATTTCACAGTCTCTACATCTCGATTTCGTCTGTGCCGGTTTAACTAGCTCTTAATTAAAGCTGCCTTCTTTTTCTCTCAGTCACACTCACACAGCGCCAGCGAGTGAAGTTACAGCTGCCTGCATAATGACATAATTACCATAGTCGTAAGAACAGTGGCTGTTTAATGTCTGAAAGTATACATGGATGTTACACCACGTCTCAGCTTCTGAAGAGACAAAGGAACAGATTCAACATACTGCAGCGACATACAAGAACATTTTAGAATGATTAGATGCTTCCCTGAAGCCTCCAAAACAAGAGGATACAAGAAACTGTTACAGTAAGTTTCTTTGGCAGTACTGTAAACAGATCATTTTAAAGTAAGTTCTCCAGTTCTATAAGTTGTCTAATTATCCAAACACTACAAAAACAAACTACATTTACTTGAGAAGAAAAATGCATTAGATTGTAGGAGTTAAGAATATTTTATCTCACTGGCACATTTATGGTTCTTGTTTATGCAATAATAAAACTTTACTCATTTACTTACAGTCATGTTGTTCTAAACGTGTAACTTCCTTTAGAGGAACCCAAAGTTACTGGTGATGTCAAGTGGAAATCCTAAATATGTCATAGAGAATGAAAAAGATCTTAAAAAGATCTTAATACTACTGAAAGGAAATTTCACTAATACAGTTTTAATATAAAGGTTTGAAAGGCTGATTTCTCAGAGGGCAGAAATAAATGGGCTGAATAAGAGAGTTCTTCAGGTCTTTTCAGGGACCAGTAGAGGTACAGACCCCTGCTGCATAATTCACCACCATCTTTCCTCCCTCTTAGGAAAAATACACAGATGTTTCAGACCTAATGCTGGTAGACTTATCCAGGACAGACCTGTGTCAGGAAAGTCTCTCGTCTTTGGTCCCCATCTTTGTCTCTTTATCTACCAGTGTCCCAGTCTCTCTTTGTTCCCAGTTTCCCTGACATGATGTCTGAAGGGTCTGTAAGTGCCACTGGGTCTGGGCTTGTTTTTAAACTGAAATATTCAGACAGGTAAAGTGGCAAAACATCTGGCCAAGCAGGGACAAACTTTCAAACAAAAAGGAGGTATAGCCTGAATTTTACACATATTGATAACCCAGATTAAATTGTACTATGATATTGTAAATATCTCTGCACATTTAAAAATACGCTTCCTAATAAATCATAATGGGGGATAATATTTTTAAGTTATTCTTTTTCTTATTATTTTTCATACACTTTACCTATATCTTTATACCTTTATATCCTTATCTCAAAATCATATACTTACAAAATATTTTTAGGCTGATAAAGAAATTACACTATACACCATAATGTTTAACAGTTCGTCTGTACATGGATGTAAATATGACTTTGCCCATGCCCAAGTTTCATAACTGGCTCCTTTTAAAACATTCTTTGTAATGCATGTTGCCAAAACTAAATACTTAAATAAACTGTTAAAACAACATGATTATGCCATAACTTATTAAAATAACTGTCATCATTTGCTCTGTAGAACGCAAGTAAAACCAGGTGCTTGTGTGGTCCATAAGAGCCTAGTAGTCCTGATTAGAGCCAAGGACGATGGAGATCAAATCTGAGCAGCCTGGACTGCAGCCAAGAGCAGCATTTTCCTCTCCATTCAACTCTCAGATCCTCTAAAGGCCCCTAGAATGCCACTGGACTACAATCCACTGCTTTTATCAAAGCAGGAACTTGTCTCAGCCTGCTTTGATACAGCTTACCTGGCAGGAATCATTTGTTGAATGACGGTTATCAGAGTCACAAGTCACTACGGATGGACTAACATTCACAGAGGAACCTGGACGTGGTGGAAGCCATGTTTGTTTGTGGACACTGGCTAACTGCAGACAGTTTACAGAATCCCATCATATGATCCAAAGGCCTGTTATTCTCCTACCCCAAATAGCTGCCAGGAACTGCCAGACTTTTCACTCCAAGCTTCCGTTCGTCCTTCGTTGAATGCAAACCGCTTCGGACACAACACTGAGGAACTTCAGAATCACATAGAAAACCTGCAAAGAAAGCGTGTGAAATTTAGAGAAGGAGAAATATGCATAAAATACTAAACAGACGACGGATTATCTATTATCTCCACAGTAACAGTCAATGCTCTGCTGCCTCCTAAAGCACATAAGTGCTTTGAAGAACCGCTAGAAGCCCTCCTTCACTCTCTTCTCTATTCCTCTGTGGCTTCATTTGAGGGTTTGTCAAGAAAATGGACGCAGCTTTGACTAAGTGGACACTTCAAAGTCTGTGCATTGGTGTGTTTTATCTGGTATTGAGAGGCAAAGCTGCATAAATTCTCAGCTTCTTTACAGCTGGACTCTCTGTTTGGCTAGCTTAGCCACATGGACAACTGGGTCTCTTTAGTGTAGTCAAATGGAAAAGACTCAACAGTGTCTGAAGTGAAAGCTGCCACACAAATAGACAATTTCAGACATCTTTACACTGCAGCTAACTTTAAACCACACAATGGCTTTGAGACAAAATTGTTACTCAGATAAAACTATTATAAAACACATTATTAAACACAATAAACCCTATGGGAAAACAGTGATCTGCTGTAACACTTGGTGAGTAGCTACCTAGTACTGTCCATTCTCAACATCTATGGTGATGGTAATTCCATTTTGCTTTGTAATGCTCTAAAGTATGGAAGACAAAGGAGAACCATGTGGTTCTGATGTTGTCACTGATGTAATGCAGTGGACAGAGCAGGTGTTATTGGCTGGGCCACTATTGGCTTGGCCACTAGGTGGGGCACTCTGCGGTGAACATTGACTGGCTACAGAGGTGAGGAAACTGCCCATGGTCCACCTCTTCCCTGAAAGACACAAATTTCAAATTGTTTACAATCGTGGTTCTCAAATGGTTTCACTTCAGGCCCCAAACTTGATAATGGACACCTAGTAGAATTTTTTTTAAATTCCTATATCAAACAATTAAGTATTTAATTATTACCATGCACTTGCATAGACCCAAAAAATAACTTTTGTTCATGGGTTTTAAAGACGTGTTTCACACATTAATTTTGCCTGTTGCATCGATATTTGTACAGTATTTTGCATACAATCTATTGTTTCTTCAAACTGAAACTGCAAACACACATAGTGCATATAAAATAACGTTTTGTGGTACAAAAATAACGTTAACTGGTATTAACCTGTGACCTGACGCTGAACGTCTTTGGATAAAATCTAACATCACGCATCCTTCCAAGGAATTGATCCGACCCTGGGGAGCAGAAGAAAGGAAAGTCAATGGTCACTATTGAAGATGATCTGCAGGGTCCATAGGAACCAGTGGATTACCTTATCTGTGTCTTCATTTGAGTTAGAGAGACACTTGCTGCATGGTGGGATCTATTATGCTTATTTACAGTTCTCTGTGTGCAGTAATCCCACCGTCTGAATGGGCAGCATAGATCCGAGTCTAAACGTGTCAGTCCATCTACATCAGCAGATAAGATGTAATCACTTCTGTTCTAATAACCAACACTGACTGAGATGTCATATGTGGATGTTTGCCCTGAAATCTTTCATCTTTGTGTGCCGACTCTGTGCTTTCTAATCTGATAGTGAAGCAATTTCATTGTGCTATTTATACAGCATTTTATTAATATAATAAAACACACAAATTAAAGATTTAAATTAGGCCAAGAATAATACATTCTTAATAAATCAAAGCATTTCGGCTAAGCATAGCAGTACAGTTACACACAAGAAAAGATTAAAAAAATACTACATTTACATATTTATTTAGCAGACACTTTTATCCAAAACAACTTAAAAATAACAGAACAGTAAACATGACAGAACAGTCATAACAGCCAACAAAGTCTACAACTAGTCAAAAGCTACTTTGTAGGAAGTAGGATTAGATTCTATGAAGCCTAGGCAAAGAACGAACTGTACAAGGTGACAGTTTTTACAAAGATGGAAAGTTTCTGAAATTGCTGATTATTCAAAGGTGGTCATGGCACAAATTTCCAAAATTATTACACAGTTATATTTTATGGGGAAGCCAAATAGCTACATAATTCTTAGCTATTAACTCTTGTAAGAACAGCCTTCATTTGTTGTCCACTTGCATGAACCAAACAAGGATTTCAGACTCTTGAGCTTCAGACAAAGAGTTTTAAAATGAGTGGCAAATGGATTACACAGACTCCAGTTTTATGTGAAGCTGTTCTGTGTATGTTTCTCTCCATTTAATGAGTCATGCTTGTTGCAAAGACTATATACACCAAGTAATTTCATTGTTATTGTGTCATTTTGGATACAGAAACAGAGAAATTAGCATTAACCTACTGTATTCTCTGAGACAGCCAGAGCTGGATACAGGAATGCAAGTTTAACTTAAAATGACATAATTCTGGGTGAACTGTTCCTTGATTGTGTGTAAATGATGACATCATACTTGAGTGAATGGTTCCTTTAAGAACACTAAAGTAAGGCTATGCCATTTGTGCATGTGTATTCAAAATGTGTGTACCCATGTATTTTCTTCCCTGGGGGTATTACAGAAATCCCATCTCATCTCATTTATGGGGAGATTATTTGTTGCCATATGGTCACCCTTGACCTATATAAACTCTACCTATGATTAGTTGCTGGCTTATGAATATTTCTATAATGTAAAAATATAACGCCTCTGAAAATTAATGTGTCCTATCCCTCCCTTAATTCAAGTGAGAGGAAACCGTGTCATTCCATAGCAAAATACAGCAAGATGAGTACAGCTGCAGCCTTTTAAAGGACCGCCAAAAAAAAATCTAAAAATTCAATCAAATATATAAATTCACCTACTAAAAATTAATAGAGCAATTTGGGAGTACAGAAATCATTACCGCTGGTACCGATCCACACGGTCCCCTATCAGATGATGTCATCAACCGGGCCTGCCAGCGTTTGTGTCTAGTGCTGTGCCGTCCTCCTCCTGTCCATTCAGTAACAAGCTCACACCTGTGCTGTGAATCTATGGGTTGGTCATGAAATATCACAAAAGCATGAAGTTACTGTACTTATGTGGACATTCTGCGTGTGTGTTTGGGTTTGTGCATGACCTGTCTGGATCACTGGGGTGTAATCAAACCATTGTGTAGAACCATTGTTCTAAAGCAGATTAATAACTGAGCGTTTCTGTTGAGCTCTTTTAATCAGCACCTACTGACATCTTAAAAGCTACTCACAGCTTTCACAATAAAGTAAACATTGTAAACACAAAGTAACATCTTTCAATTGATTTAAATGTGCAACAAATTTATGACATTATTTTTGCCACAATGGCCACGTATCAATAGTCCCAACAAGATGTAATTATCACAATAATTTGTACTTGTTTAGTTTTTCATATACCAGCCAAAAAACTAATGGAACTGATGGAGAACAACTAAATCTTAGATGAACTATTACCACAGTAAAAAAGGCTTCCAATGTTAATTTGTCACTCTAATTCCCACAAGAGACCCAAAACACTGAACCAAATATGTAACAATCAATATTGTTGATATTAAGAATCTGTCGGGCAGTTAAATCACTTCCACTATCCATAAGTCTGTGTAAGAAACACTGAATAAACACCTCTATCTAGCAGCTTTTAATACAACTTTTTATATAAAACACAAAAAACTCAAGTTTTTAATTTACTGAATTTTATAATATTGATAGATCTGCTTCTGGATTGATAAAAAAATGATAAAGTTCTAAGGCTGAAACTAATGATTACTTGATCATTTATAACGTAATCTGGCTATTTTTTTCCAATTAAATAATCCTTCTAATCCTTATATTAAACTTGCCAATAAATTACAGCAACTTCTGCCATTATATTTAATGTAATCTGCCATTAATGTTTTACTTAAACATTTTTTAAAATAAAAATACTTTAAAGATAAAACAAACTATCATAGTAAGTGTGTAAATACTGTAGGTTGCATGTAGGTTGTGTAATCAGAACTGCAGAGGTTCAGATTAGAGGTGCACAACAATCATATATATTCATATAAATAATTAGTTTCACAGGTGTATAAATGCATAAATTAACAGCTTTAAATCTGCTGGAAATCAGCATTAGCATCTGCTCTAGGATATGATTGTTGTCTCCTTATCTATGAGGAGTTTCATATAAAATCTTATTATGACTCTTGCTTCATTTAGGGGGATTTAGGGGACCGTTTTCAGCATCTCAATTGTCATCAACTGTGTGACATTTGACACAAATCCAAGTATCAACATTAGTTCCCACCTTCCCACCAGCTAACACTTCTTCATCTAGCTTATGTATAAGTGTACAGCCATTCAAACCAATTAAGTTACATGAACTAAATCAATGTTATTCATTTAGTCAGTTCTGCCTGAAAGTAAAAAAGGTCTCAGATTGTTTAATTATGTGGTAACCAGTTTATAAAAGAAATAAGGCACTTAAGGTCATGCTATATTGTGAATCTAATCCTAACATTTTAAGGCCTGAGGGGACAAGGCAAAAAACAAGCTCTTCAAACCAAAATAGACCACAAGATATATGAAATGTGTAAAACCCTTCTCATGTGTAATGTTGCAGAATTTTAGCCTCCGAGTTTGTTCTAAGAAAACAACAAAACAGTTTTGTGCTTTTTAGAACGGATTTCATAATTCACACCTAAAACAATGCTGTGATCTTTTGGCTTGCACCATAAACCAGGTCGCAGATACAAGCTTAACCTGAAGCCAAGCTGTATTCTGTAGCAATGAGTGACAAACCATCGCATGATAAAGCTTTTCCATTTCAGCACTGAAGGAGCTGTCAGGCTCTCTAGAATTATTCCACTCTGGATGAGGGTATCAGTGCGAACAATCCTCCACTTTTAACACTGATACCTTCTGGAGCCCTGCCCTTCTATCTGAGCAAACACACACTCTCCCTCTGTCTGCCTCATACACAATCTCACATACATAACCGCAAACACATGAGATGTTTTATTATGTCATATAGCCGGAGCTCAGTACCGATTCTTATCATTTAAATGAAGCAAAAATGTTTTCCTATTTGTAATTTGTTATATTATTACGTTTCATAATGCACTCAGGGCCAGTTCGGCGATGTGAAATATAACTGCCTCCGACAGGAAGTTGCAGTTTTGCTATTGAGGCGTCTGAGGCAACGGGCCCCTCTTCAACATCTACCATTACAGTGAGAGGAAAACTGATGAAAAGCCAATTTCCCCTTTATCACATTAACGCAGCCATGAGAGAGAAACATTTGTTCTACTCAAGTACACTAAAGATACAATTACCAATCTCACATATACATGTTTTATATCAGCCTTCCTTCTCCTGCTGTGAGGATGGCAACAATATATTAAGACTAGCATGACAGTTTATTTAAGAAAAGAAAATTGTCTCTGAGGTGCTGGAGAAGTCAGAAATATATAAGGCAACGTGTCAGTGCTTTTAATAAAGGTAATAACTCCTGAGAGGTTATACTTTACACAGAAAGCATATACAGAGAGTGTTTTCTGTTCACTGTGATTGAGGGGGACAGAATTTATTTTCACTAACTAGGTTTTCAATACAGTGCATTATAACTAGAGTTTATAAACAGTTAGGGCTATGTGTCAGTAAAGAACATACTTTGTGTGTACATATAGCAAATGGTCATTTATGATGCTGAAAATGCTGTAAAAAACAGTTTAATGTTTATTTAAATAAAAATAGAAATTTAGAAATTTAATAGATTATTAAATTAAATGTATTGTTTAAATAAACAATATTAAATGTATATTAACTTAATGCATAAACTTGTCATCAGTGTGAAATGTGTTTTTAGTTTGAACCAAGTGCTTAATTTCTGTGCCATTCTATGCCAGTTTGTTTGTGTTCACAAACTTTTCTCAGGTTTGACAAATATTATCATTGGTCAGCAAAATGATACATCCTAACTCATGCCAATGATTAAACTAATGGTATTATGACAGGTTGGTTGGAATACTCAAACAAACAGCATGTCTTAATAGTGCCAATGGGCCACAGTGTTTACTGATGCCGAAATCAACCTATGATCTCTAAGGCCTCTGTGCTTAAGCAGTTAAAAATGTTGCTATAACCTTTACGAAATTGAAAATTGGTCCAAGCCAGCACATACATCACACACAAGATTACTAATCCAAACAACCATCAAAGCGAAATAACGAACCACACATTTCATGCTGCATCTCATAATTTATCACCACCAAAAATGAAATATATAACTGAGTCTATGTACTGCATGTACAGCATTTTCTGTTTGATGAATTGCCGCTTATTTAGAAATGGTGGAAATGTGTAACATGCCACCGCATTTTAGCGCCTGACTGCTGTCTGGCCTTATTTATGTAGTGCACTGAGTGCTGGTGTGTTTATATGACTTTGCTGTACACTTTACAGATTGTGGATACAGGGGCAGCATGACACGGACTGCTCATCTATCTCCTGACAGACCTCAGATTCGAGATACACTTCATTTTTCCCCTCTGCCCATCTCTCCTACACATTTCACTAGCAATAAACACATGCTAACTAGGCAGAAGGGCAGAGGCAGCAAAACGGAAACATAATCGGCTTCGCCACATCTGCAAAGAGATGCGACCCTGCGAGCTATGACAGATTACAAGACTCTGTCACGACCACAAAATGTATTTGATCTGTCCGATCATCACGGCTGATTTCTAGGATGGCACTCGCTTGCCCCACGGCTGTCTGTCATCGTTACTCACGCCCCAGTCAGAGAGACGTAATATACAGTGAAATTCCTCATATCGACTTACGGCCATTACCAGTTTCACAAGGAGCTGCTCCACTAAGCGTTGCCTCTTGATTTAAATCCATCCTGCGCTGATGTTCCTCAACTTCAGCCTGAATAAAGTCTCCTGAGAAAACCTGCCAAGGAAAGCCCGTCTCTGAGTGGACGTTTAATTCTGTCTGACATTGATGTGCTGAAAGACATACAAATGCCTCCATGGCCAGATTAAACAATGCTCTGCACATCACTGTTTAAGGCTCTCAAAAGGCCAGAGTATATTCTCCCGTACTTCATTTTAAACCGGTATATTCATGAGTACTACCACCTGCGTTCTGTAAGTCAACCCTAGGAGTTTAAAGCTACAAAGACTCTAATTTCCTGTCAACACTTTGGGGTGATTTATTCGGTGCTGATGGCCTCAGGTGCCCGTGGACGGTGAGCTGGGGAAAGGTGGAAACTCTACTGCCTCCATCCACCTTGCTTCACCTTCACTCACACTGCCAATCAGTCTCCATCACTCTGGGTGGCAGGAGGAGCACTGAAAGGTCAGCTGACCCAGTGCCAGAGCCAGAGGGCAGCCTGATAGCACCACTGATGTCTCCTATGTGAGATTTACTCCTGCGCTTCTGCAAACTTTATTCACACAAATCTTTACCTGAAGTTACACAAACATAAACAGTCTCAGCGCATTCACAATTTTAATTGTTGATTTTATACAGTCATTTGCTAACTACCGTTTTCTGTGTTTTCTGTCAAAATTACATTCCAAAAGCAAGAGCCATTTATCATTTTGATTAAAAAATTGTATTCAGTTTTTATTCACTACTTTGGTAAATGTACACAAATTATTCCAATTAAAAATGCATACCCTATATATTGTGTGTACTGCTCTCTAAATCAATGGCTGTTTGTAGCTTTTTGTAAGTGTAAGTGTAAATGAACCTGTGTTTGGTCTTGGTTGGGAACAGTTCTTCATTAAAATCCTCCAGGCTTTTGTTTTCTTTAAATCCCTCAATTGTCTTGAATGGCATCTCACTATTTAGACATGACAGTTTACAAACTAAAATCTCATTACAAACTAACAAAAAAAGAAATTGATGCTCACAGTAATCTATGGTATTACAAAAAATACATATAATCTTACATTTAATATATAAAAAAAGTTTAATATTTTAAGATGTTTTTTGCTCTTCTATATATTGCATATATGCCTTTCAGATTCTGCAAAGGGCAAGAGCCCAAAGGTATCTTGCATTTAATTAAATAAAAAAAAGAGCAAGGAAAAACTCAATTCAATCATAGCATACAAAAACAATAAGCAAAAGGAGTCTTTTGTGTTAAAGACTGTATTACTAAATACACTTTACAGTATATACTTTGAGAGTGAGGTGCCTACAGGGCTCTATTATACAGCATGATCTTTTTTCCTCACATAGATATTTGACTTGAGGCAGCCAGCAACTGTCGCCAACATCACCACCTCACTGCAGCTTCAGCAGTCCTCTGGCTCATGGGGGCCCTGGGCCACGAGTTGGCTGGCCTACTTATCTTTGGGTGGGTTGAAGTTCATGCAGGGTGATGAGGCATGTGCACATTCGGGTTAAGAGCCTCAGACTCTGCAGCTCGTGGCCAAAACAAATGTCCCCAGAGAACAAGGGCCTGCCACAGTACAAGCCTGGCCGATCGAAACAGCACAGCCAAGGCCTAGACCCTTGTGGAAGCTCTAATTGTGCGTGAAAATGTTCATTAACTTGTGGGATTCTCAGGAAGTTTGAAGAGCCAGAGACAACATATAAACATCCATGACAGCACCGCTTTGGAACGTTTCCCCAAGAAAAGAAAAAAATATATGGATTTCCAGGACTGCAGATAAAAAACGATTAATAAATACATGTTGACTTATGCTGAAACATTGTGCCCATTCAAACCTTTTTTTGGTATTTGTACAATGTAACTTTTGTTCAAACACATAAGAATGAATAAGAAATATTTTGTATAGGAGTTTTTCCAAAGAAACCAATTAATAGTTTATGCAAAAGATAAATAAATACACTAGCAAAACATTGCAGTTGGCATCACAGTGGCTTTTGAAATTGTAACCAAGCACAAGACCTAGGGAGAACAGGGAGAGCAGACATAATGTTTCTGACACAGACACCATGACAAGTACAAGATGTTGAGTTGATAATCTCCATTTTCCATTTACATTAATAAATATCTGTCTTCTAAACCCTTTCATGTTCCAAAACCTGCTGGGGTTCGTCAGATATGCCAACATGAGTTTAAAGATGCATGATGGGAGACATATGTAACTGTTAAATTTTCCCTTAATACTTGCTTGATCTCAATTGCACAAAGTCCTCACAAAGACAAATTACCAACAATAAAAACACCACACCACAAACAACCAACAGAGGCCACTGTTATCTGAACAGGTAGAATAAAAGGTACATCACTCATCCCCGACTCATCCTGCTGGGTCACTCTCTCTCTCAAAGTAATGACTATGGACAAGTACCTACAGATCGCCCCTTTTCCTTCCCTGAAGACTTTCTAACAGTTGTAATGTTGTATTCTGTGAGTGCTTCTTTTCTTCTGCTCGCTTTATTTTGCTGTTTCTACTGACGAGAGAGGCTTCCTCAACAGACTGCAGAAAGACAGCTACCTGTCAGAGCATTTGCTGCTTCATTTGGACCAAACTGTACCGTCAGACGGTACCAAGGCTAAAGACAACAAACTGGTCCTAAATAACACCTAGAAACAGACCTAGACATACTGGCATAGAAAGACTTAGGAAATTCCCTAAGTTAGGAAAAAGCATGCCAATAAACAAACACGCCAAACATGATTACTAGTTTTAACAGTAGTTTTCTAGTTTTAACAGTAGTTTTCTAGTTTTAACAGTAGTTTCAACAGATTTTAACATTTTCAGTCTAAAACTCTGAGAAATTCATCCTCTTTTTAGAATTGGTCCTACAAACAGCACTTTTATAACACATTCACCACCCTCAAAAACCATGTTAAATTATGTATACATAAATTATATTAAAACAGATACTATAATAGGTATAATAGATATTATAATAAATAGTGTTTATTTGCTAAATATCCATGACTATTGTAAAACATTACCTGAACCTGATTATACAAGGATTTTTAAGGACATTTAGTTGAATAATTTTGCACAGTCTGTTATAGTTAAATTCAAGGGTTAGTTCTATACCACGAAACAAAAAATTGCCTGTAGCCATAGATATTTAAATCCATGCATCAGGTACAGCCCTCCCCAAGCAGACCACCAAGAACAGTTAAGCGATGAAAATAGGCTAATTTTGTCCCTGGAATACAGCAACTGGACCGCATTTTTAATGGCCAAGAGAATATACCTTATATAGCTCAAGTCAAGGCTGTCACAAGAAGTGAAAATATTACCTCTGAATTTGTTAGAAGGATCTTATTAACATAATAATGTTTTCTGTCCCCAAAGTCAACCTGCTATTCATAACCGATGACTGCAATTTAAAGCCATAATAATCACTACTATTGTAAGGTAATATTCGCCACAGAAAGACACACCTTATTTTCTGAGGGTGGCCAAATTTATCTCCTGCTTTTCCCCTTTTATTGTTGACACAGTCAAATGCAATCAGCCTTGTCCAAACTTTGTGCAAAGCCATGGAAAAAAATGAAACATGACCCAGCAAATACCTGTTTCTTGTGTTCCTCACTTCTACATTTACTCATCATAGAGTCAAATCATTCTTTGAAAATAAAACACACAAAAGGCAAAAGGACTCTAGAATAAATCATGACTGTGTCTGTGTATTTGGTGTGTGTGTGTGTGTGTTGATATGTATTCAGTGCAGGTTGTGTGTGTGTTGATATGTATTCAGCGCAGGTTGTGTGGGGCTGACCTGCTCTCTTCCCACTTCCTGCCCTCGCA
This sequence comes from Yasuhikotakia modesta, assembly GCA_036877545.1. NCBI lineage: Eukaryota > Metazoa > Chordata > Actinopteri > Cypriniformes > Botiidae > Yasuhikotakia > Yasuhikotakia modesta. Next base: position 19,897 of record JBAJNP010003113.1, on the reverse strand, counting down.
GCTGCAGGAAAGCAGATGTTTACCACCGTAATTAACACCGTCCATTCATGCATCTTGTCCAAAGTGGAAATCTGTTGTGACACGGGTTCAGCGTGAACCTGCTGTGGGTTCTCCCGACACAATATTAATATCAATATTTTCCAGCAGCTAATTACCTCAAATCTGAATGGAGGGTGATTTAGTGTAACCCAAGCAGCTTCTACATGACACCTGACCAAGATGATTACATCATGCGATTTCTACTGCAGTGAATCAAGCTATTCATCACTATAAACGCATCAGGATCATTTATAGCAATCATTTACATTTTCAACTTATAGTGCATTAGAGATAAAATGTATATCACTATGTATATTTGCTGGGAATCTAACCTATGACCTTGCCTATACAAACACTATTCAGTTAGTATGACACGCAACAAGTTTTTACATCACAATTTATCCACCAATAACATTTCATCTATACAACAGTGATCCAATCAAATACTGATATGATGGACAAAATCAAGTCCCAACATTTTCCCATTTCAGACTCAGTTCTATTCAAAAGTTAATGTTGAAATGCTGCCTACATTGTCTTAAAAGGCACAAGCATGAAATAAACCACAAAAAAACAGAACAGAAACGTGCTTCCACCTGTAAAGCTGTGTCCACTGGCCTATGCTAATGTGACCTGCAGTCTTCATGTTTATGGAGCGGGTTTTCTGCTGAATGCCGCAGTGAACCTGATCTTCCTCCTGCAGTACCAGCTTTTCCACCTCACTCCCCTAAATCAATCTCCTGTACATTAGAAAATAACTGCTACTGCTACAGCTGGGGAGCAACAGATGCATATATTCATTTAAAAGAAGATGTGATACAATCTTCTCACATTATCTCTTAGACAACAACGAAAGACATTAGCAAACAATCAATACTGCTTTAAAAAGATCAGCTATGAAAATTCAACAGCCCTGTTTAGCTTCCTTACCATTTAAAACAAACAGCATTCAGGCATTTATGCATGTATCAATATTTGCCTTCTCTTGTTATTTGAAAAGACCCCCATACACTGTCATATGAAACACCATTATAAGGGTTTTACAGGAAACGGCAGCATTTACGAACACAGCCCACCACATCTAATAAATCATAAAGTATTTGTACTCAGGTTGTTCCTGGCCTCAGAGTCAGAAACATCTCACCTCCAGCCAGGCGTTCCTGCCTGCCCCACTTGCAATCAGGCCAGGCTTCTCTTGGGAGAGCAACATTTTAACATTCAATATGTCTATTAAAGCACGTGTTCCAAAAAACTAACTCGGATTGGTATATATTTTTATGTCATATTACCAAGGGGACCTTAGACAAGTATTAAACACAGCAGGCCTATTAACTCGCTAAGAACAAACACGTACACTCCCTGACTGCTTCTCACCGCAGCCTCCACCACATCGAGTTGCTTATTTTTTAACACTTCACACTGGTGGCTTTGTCTCTCTTTTTATGCTCTGCACTTGATATAAAACACCAAAACAGTTGTTCTTCTAGAACCTCTCTGACTTCATCCTTTCATCGCAGTTTAAACTCTCACAGCTGCCTTTTAGTTCAAACTTTATTGTGCTCAGGAAACACTGTGGCAATTTCATTTTGTTGATCTAACAAGAACAAACAGGGCTCACAGCTCTTTCAGCCAGGCAGGTCTTCTCACAGAATGTGTTCAAAGTGGAGATACAACACAGCATAAACTCTAGAGGCAAGGCTAGTGGACAAGCTATTCCATCTGGTTTAGATCATTTAGGATCATACAACAAGTGACAAAAACACAGCTTCATCTTAAGGAAAAAGTCTGGATGGCTCTACTTACATTACAGTGTCTTCATCAAGTTTCAGCCACACGGTGAGAGTACATGAGCTCTCTGGACCCAAGCTTACATCAGAAGGTCCTGTGTGTAACCATTCAGACACTTGTCCAGATGGATGGTGTAGTCTGGTTTAGAAGAAACATACGGACACTCCTGGATGCAGAACTTTTGTGCACAGGTCAGAAGGTCTTCCTGTACCCTGGCAGCTTGGCAGGAAGTACTTCTCTCAGAGAAGCCACCTCTGTACCATGTCAGCTTTACGTGCCCTTGTGTTCTCATGCCTAGGGAAGAAGACCTGAGGAGCACCCAAGCTCAGAGAGGCATAAAAGTCTAGGGTGTACAGTGTGTCCAAGGAGCCAACAGATCTTTGGTGGCGATGGTGCTCCCTGATGTAGAGATCGTAAATAAGTAATGATGGCCAGGCCTGCGGTGACATTTGTACAGTCCAATGCCTTGGGTAAGGCAGCGCAGCTTAATGACACAATGTCCAAGATGTGCCCAAAGCCCTCACATGATAGCTGGGATTTGAGCCCACAAATGTCCTGAAGAAAGCCTAAAGGAGAAAGAGAGAAACAAATCGTAAGTGAAAATATATTTATGGAAAATATTATACACCTGCATACTTCCTGAGGCTGTTAGGATTCCACTTGATGCCAGAAAAGCTTAACAATTACTGCATCAAAATAGCACTGAGCATTGTTTTGTCAACAAGAGCTACTTTGAATTCAAGTGATACTGTGAGAAAGACAGAAGTAGCTTTTGTAGAGTGTCATAAACTAGGGTAAAAACACAAAACATGCACCACAATCGACTCTTTAAACAACATCTTATGCACAAAATTGCATAAATCCTGAGCAACAGGCTCTAATGGTGACTTCACGCCACCTTTAATTTTATCCACGTTACAGCTCACAAACTTTCAACAGGTTGCTGAACCCAAACCCATAGACTTTCTAACAGATAAACGGATTAAACGAAGAACAAACGTGAAACCTGTGCTGAAAATCTGTCCATGTCAAAGAGCAACAGACCACACTGTTGTGCGCTTGCGTGTATTTATCAACCTAACAATTCAGCCTGGACGCAACTGATTTAATACAAACCAACACCACCATAAATAAAACCAATCTAAAAAACAATGCTAAAAGTTTATATTGTTTTCTTACCTCGGCGCACGATGCATTCAAGAAACTCAGAACAGCCACGCGCAAACCAGACTAAAGTTTCCCTACTGGGCGTGCGCGCCTGACGCCACAGTATCAGGAACTTAAATGTGCTCGATCACACGAAAAAATAACATAATATGTCAGAAAATGATTATGAACAACACACACAAACACGTTTACATCGATGTGAAAAGTGACAGGATAAATAACCAAAACTCGTCTCAATGTAACAAGCGGATCTCTTGCGCAGGAGGGACGCCACTCCCCGTCGCTAGGCAACCTGGCACCGTGTTACACATTAGGTGCTGGACTTAAATCTATTAGGCGTGACAAGTGATTTAAACAACATGAGAAATAAAATGTTTGTTCTTAGGAAATAACTTTATTTCATTATACTATATTTCACTATATTTGCTTTCAAACATTGTTATAATTTACCTTCACACACTTTAGGTATTGTGAATACATATTTTACAGTCCAGTCATTTATCTCTAGAGAGTACATTTAAGATCAAGCCCCACAACAGCATTTCCCAACACTGAGTACAGTTTCATCATCTTTTCCATGGACTGAAGTAGACATCAGGACTTTAATCATATCGATTCTTCTTAAGCCCGTGTCTTGCAGCCTCTGCTGCACACAAATGCTGAGAATGTTGAAATAAAGACTGGTGTTCAAATTAGCTTTAGCATTATCTTAGCTTTTTACTGAGATAGCATGCAAATGAGACAAGATGGTATAGAGTAATCTGAGCTGGGTTGTAAAAATGAACTGTTCACTATATTGCCAAATCAACATAAACCAACTCTGACTATACTGCAGAAAATTCACTAGCAGAAAAGTGACGTGTGACTGTTAAACTGGCATATGGTTTGTTTTACAATAAAATATGGCACGAGTTAATGCCATAAATTGCAATAAACCCTGAAAGTCATATCTTGAGCTTTATGCTGCTGATGTGCAGTTTTCTGGTATTTTTCCCCAGGGTTCCATAGTGAAATCCCTGTCCTGCTGAGATACATATGATTATATTAGCCTCTAACTCCCAGTGCAGTAAAACCTACAACAGTCTCACTGAGGTGGATTGAGCAGTTGTGTTGTCAGTACACTTCAGCAATTTTTGTTGTTTGATTTTACGTGATGTTGTTTGAATTTTATGTCTGTTTGACATTTTAATAATGACATATTCCTTAATTGTATTAGATACTAACAGGGATATAGGTTTGAAACAACATACAGTGATTTTTCCACGTTCCTTGATGAAATTAAATAGAAGTGCAGCTTGGTCATTCTACTAGATTCTATTAGATCTACTAGATAATTGCATTTGTATTCTGTGTCAATAAAAAACAATAAACACCAAACATAAATATACTAATTCTAACTGTCCCTTTAATTGTGTCTAGTTAAAATATATACATATGCAAATGTACAATAAGTCACACCTAAACATTGGCTAAGTAAAAGGTAAATGCTTTAATAGGCCACAGATGTACCGACACTGAGTGGGAGGCAGGGCTGAGCAGAATTTGTGGGTGATGTGCACTTCATGACTGCTGTAGTGCTTGGAAATCCCTGTTGCTGTCAGCGAAAAAGATGGACATAAGAGAACTGTGCCAGTGCATCATCTTTCAGATTGCTCCTCTCCTGTGTAGAGACATGGCTGTATATTGAGTTGTCAGATGTGACACTTCAGACACCCCATGCTGGCTCGGAGTAAGAACTGGAGATCACTAACAAGTCACATCACAATGGGCTCTGGAGTGTTCTGTTGCCACACACACACACACACACACACACACACACACACACACACACACACACACACACACACACAGTCATTCAGCACCACAGGGGGCTGGGATTTCAGCAGGAAAAAAAGGCCAGAAAAAAGGCCCAGAAGCGAAAATCCAGAACAAAATAAGAAATTTACCAATGAATACATTTAAATTAAATTAAACATACAGAACAAACAAAACAATCAACATTTCTTTTATGAAATGGACCGCTGCTAAAGTATCATTTTAAATTAATTTTGTTATGTTATTAAAACAATCTGTGATTTATAGAAAAGGACCTTATATGAATCCACACATTGATTATTTATTGTGCATCATGCCGCTTTATGAAGGTCTTCTCTAAAGAGTTCTCAAGTGCTACTAATTCAAACCCGCACGACACCCCAAACTATTTATAAAAGTGCACTAACCGAATTAATGGTTCATCGAATGTGAAGTAAAACATTTAAGTGCAAATAAACGTACAAGTGTGACCCGCTAATGCTCTCAATGAGCCCGACGCCGTCAGATCCATTTTCTCCCCTGTATTAAGGAGATGGTGAACTTGCCTTTTACAGGGACGACAATTAATTGCTATTGAGTGATCTACCAGTTACATTTACTGTTAAGTAGTTCTAAAATTGAAAAAGGCTATTCTGCTGGAGATGAGTCATTATCTGCCTCAGTAGAACACTTGAGACGTGATGCGTGAAGAAAGGTGTAGAAGAATTGGGAACTAACCCACTAGTAATATCTAGAAAGCAGAGTTGGCTAATGGCCAAAATAATGCTCAAATATAGGTCACCTATTATTAAATGTATTTATTGTATTATTAAGTTTACACTAAATTAAACTGTCAGGTCCCCATTCACACTAAATTAAGTTGTAGAGCGTCCTATCTATTCATCTATTCATCTGATCATATCTTACCTATAGGGTATCGAATGACTACCAGGGCGCCAGTTAAAAATAAGAGCATTACACCTCTGATTATATGACTTGGCCACTCCTTATTTTATGTCAGTTCCAATGGTTAAAAGAAACCATTAAACGGATGTGAGAAGGACAGAGGTCATTTCAAACAGACTTATCAAGATCAGCAGTTTAACTAATATGTCTAGAATAGATCAATTAATCTAAAATGAGCTTAACTTTGAACTAAAGCTTTATGGGGAACATCAAAATTCCCAATTGGACTATAAGACACTTTCCCGCTCTGGTTCCAAATTGCACCGACGGGATGATCCATAAATTGACATAATGGAGAAATACAAATAGTCCAGTTTTTTCCTACATGTACCTCAGCGGCTTACCGGACCCCTTCTGAGGGCCCAACCTCAGTGCAAACCCAATTACATTGGCCCCACATTGCAGCCATACACCACGAGACTGTGGAAAGAGTTAAAAGAGCCATTACAAATGCCATGGAGCACTTTTAGCGTCTCGCAAGGTTAATGATAACGGTACTTGGCAGCTGAAATGCTCAAGTAGCTTTTATTGTATCATAATAATGAATCAATGGCGTAAAGATAAAATAAAATAAATGAACTCCGAAGTCAATGAGTAAAATGTATGTGCCGCAGAACAAATAATAAAAAAACCTCCGCCGACGGGGCTCTCTTTAAGTAATATCTTATGATGTCATCTTGAAAAATATTTGCCTGCAGGTCAGTGCACTCTGTTTTAAACCCTAAACGCTTTTGCTACACAACATTAAATGTCTCCCCACATTATACGATACATATTAGCAGCGGATGATTTTACACACAACGCTACCTTTACTTTTCTTTAGTTTCTTTTAGCTTCCAACTTCTTATAAAGAAAACAACACAGACTAGAATGTGTTGTTCAACTGTTGGTTAAAATTATAATAGGGTGTGAAGATTTGTTTATTTGGTTATGCTAAATGTTTTCTTGTTATTTGTATGGGGTTTGCTTTAAATTTGGTTTACTCTTGTGTTGTAGGAGAGATAAAGTGGATGTGGGCAAACTGTGAGGCTGCGCTGATGTTACAGGGGTTGTCTTACATCAATGTGTCTGCGCTAAAGCCTCAGAGCACATCGGCTGATAACACTTTGAGTGGACGTGCCTCAAACGCTGCATCAAGCCGTCAAAAACTTTCATCTCACCCACCATTTTCTTCTGCCATAATATTGTAACCGCGACAGAATGAAGGGTGTCTGGTCTTCATTCAAAACAATGACGAACTATGTGAGAAGAGAAAGTAGCTGGGCAGACAGTTCTTCATTGTTGCCTGGATACAAACTCATCAAACACACAGTTACAATGTTTTATTTGTATTCCTAAAAGCATAAGAGAAATGAGACTATATTTATATAAAAGTCAGTATTGGAGTAGGTGTCAAATACTTTGTTGTGGAATAACCTACATACATTATAGTTTGTGATTATGATTAAATTTGTATATTAGGCTAATTATGTGCATTGAGTGTAAAGATACTTATAAGGGAGGACTGAAAAATCTAGCCATTAAGGAACATGCTTAACCTGACAAAAGTGAAATCTTTCAAAATAAAATTATGCTAATTCTAACCACTGATTAAAACATTAGACAGGACCTAGGCTAACAGGCTAACACTTGATATGTTATACAAATTATATGCATGCATTAGAAAGAAGTGATATTATTGTGAATGATTTGCTGTGGCACTATAAACAATGTTCTCATACATGAAAAACAGGCCGAGTCAAAACTGGAAGCATGTTTAATATTGCTCTACTATTATCCTGAAAGGCATAATTGGAGATACACATCTGAACTGATCGTAGTTACAGAATCATAGGTCTCTCTTTTTGCATTGAACAATATATACAATGTAAAATAAATACATTTACACAAATGGACATACTGTTTGGAGCACACTGTAATGATGCACATCACAAAAATATACAGTTATTAGTTTTACCGATGTGGAGCACATCTATAAACTACAGACATGGTTCTCACTACAGGTTGTATCAGCAACTCCTGGGTTGAAATATATCGTTATCATAGTAGCTTTTCAAATCTTCTTTCCCCTTCGTTTTCTGGATCAATGCCGTCCCTCAATGGTCTATGTTTCTGCGTAAGACTGCCAGCAAGCCTAGATGCGATTGGCAGATGTCGATATATGAATAAATACAACCAATACCTACAACCGCTTCAACATTGAAGAAAAGCAGTTGTTTGTACATTTGATCATTCTTAATTCTATTATCCTATAATTTGCAAAATAGTCCAATAGATACAGGATTTTAATCTAACTGAATCATAACGCACAACAACTGCATGTTGTTTTGTCATATTGTGTTAAATAAGAAAATATCTAAAAACATTTTCATGGGTACGGCTTAATTTTACATTGATTTGTATGCAGGATAGATGAGGGTGTTAAAAGACAAAGATAATAAAGCTGTCTTTGAAATCATTTGACAGGTTTCTGTACCGTTTTGTTGAAAATAGTCCTGGTCAAAAAAGTATTACATTTCATTTCGTGCACAAACAGCGTTGGTATAACGTCAAAAACTGAATGTCTTGAAGACAGAGCAGATTAGAATCACTTTTTTCACTTTTGTGAAGTTTTACAAAGTGAAATTAATTATAAAGCTATAAATCTGAATTCGTAGATGCGAGACTAGCTTAACTTCATTTCAATAATGATCTGAAATATAACACAAAACATCAAAAATGAAACAAAAAAACAGCACCTCTTTTGCCAGTAATTGTTAACATGAAATATCCAAAATGGCAACATTTAATCAACAACAAGACCATCTGATGAGTTACCATGAGCAATAAAATCCAGTCACATTACACTAACCTTTCCAAAGCACAATCTATTGAATAGCTAATGGTAGATACAGTGCATGTATAGAACGAGACTGTGAAAAAGCAACTAAAACCCACATCCCCAATTTATTTAAAAATTATCTTTTTGTCTTCATTTTTATTTAGCACACAAAGCGATAGTTTTGAAAACTGACCTTACACCAAAACAAACAAAAATGTTTCTTCCCTTTTGCAACCTTAAAGAGTCAAGATATTTTCCAATGGAGTTCAGCATGGAAGGCCCTATGTACAGCAGTTTTTGAGAAAAAAATATCAGAATAATAAAAGGGGAAAGTAAAAGAATGTAAAAGAAACTAAAAAAAAACGCACTATTCTGAATATTCAAAGCATATTTTCCATTGTAACCTATGATATACAGTGTTCGTCTACAAGATAGAAATCACACAGATGGTCTCTTGTACATACTGTGTACCTCCTTTTAAATAACTGTTATTTCCTTATATATCAGTATGGATTATATTGATGATTCATCTGTTGATCTAGCAGTAACTAAGACGAGTTTTTTATAGGTTTTCCATTTTTTTCCTGGAAAGTTATTTGAGATAACAAAATTCTTTGCTCCTGAGCATTCATACATCCAGTGTTGTCTCTAAATCCACCCTGTCTGAAGTAAACAAAAGAAAAAATAAAGTAATAAAATAAATAAAGCAAACTGAACAGCGAGTCCTGTGATCCCCATGGGTAGTACACTACATAGTTTGCGTGTGACAGAGGAAGCGGAAAGAAAAAAACTGATGATTCAGAAAAACACAGCAGACATGAACACCAAAAAGCTGAACTACATTTTTTTTGTTCCTTTTTTCTTTGATCTGCTCCAATAAAATGTCTTAGGTTAGATTTATAATCTGTTAATTTACAATATACAATGCTTAAGAATATTGAGAAAATACCCCATACTAATACTGACATATTTCTGATGAAGGCTGTGGATTGCTTGCTTTGATATTATGTTAAAAATGACGTTCTGAAGACGATTACATCACATTATGATTTTTCGGGCACTATTCTTCAGGACCATCATCAAACCTGCGATGTTTTCCCTAAGTCCTATTTTGCTTAAAGTTGAAATACTGCTTCTGTACAAAATAAGGTCAATAGAATTTAGAGGCTGAAGTTACTATAGATGCATATAGAATTTGCTGGACACAGAAGTTATGGTCCTTCTGGCGTATCATGTATGTAATCTATTGTCTTATGACAAACGGATAGAAAAGCGAAAGCATCTGGAAATTCATTTTCTTAAGTATGTGTGGCACTATGAAAAAATGCATACATTTACATCTTCACTTTTAAACATCTATTGCTCAAAGAAGATAGCAGATTTCAGTCTTCATGAATCGCAATTGCGAAACATGGCGGTCGGTAGAAAAACGCAAAGATCAATTATTAACATTATATGAAGAAACAGTGTTTGATGACCATACCATATATTTACATCCTTCAGTACAGTAAAAATACACTTAAATGAAACATAATAAAATAAAATCAATAAATAAATTTGTCTGTTCCTTGACCATTGCAATTCTCCTTTATATTGCATGAAAGACTAAAGCACAGGCTAGTCCCTGAAAAGATAAAAAACAAAACCATTGAAAAGGCTAGAAGTGTTTGGAAGACTTGAAAGAAATCAACGAGGGAGTGACACGCATGATCAATCCACATGGTGTTGATGATGAGCAGCTTTGTCATAGATGTGAGAATCTCTGTTTGGCTATCATGTTGTTAAACTGCTCCGAGAACCTCTAATGAAATACTGCACATAGTCTCTATGCTGTGGCTCTTATGGTGAGAGGGACAAATCTCAGAATCCTTCAGGAAGCTGGACAGAAAGTTTGGGGAAAGTTTCGCTTGCTGGTGTCCACCGGGTGGACCTCCTTCCTTTGGCAGGGCTGGTCTTTCTTGGCTCCACAAATTCTCTTTTGAAAATCAACAAAATGTCTATAGCACAAAAAAGGACATTTTCCAGTAGAACAATTCAAAGCTGGCTTGAAGTCCCACTGCTACATAATGAAAGCAGTCATTTTTTTCCATTTCATATTTTTCTCAATAATCACATTTTAAATCATTCTTATATTTACGTATTGTCAGTAATTAGAAGTACCATTATGGTTATGTTTTTAGTTATTATTTGATAGAGTTTATAGACAAAGGTTTCACAAACAGAGGCAGAGAGTTAGTCATTGCCTGCCCAGGTGAAGGGGCGGGGTCAGTGACGTACCCCTCCGGCTTGTTCACTGTAATGCAGGGCTGATGTGGGGGTGGAGTTAGACCTTGGCCTCCAGAAGCTCCAGAAACAGTTTGTGCATGGGCACTTTGCCGTCCTGTTTGATGCTGTAGAAGTGCTGCACAGCTTTGGTGGACGTTTGCCTTAGCAATGGAAGGGTCATGAGCAGCTTGCCAGCCCGGCGCGGGTCCTCTGCGTGCTGGCCTGCCTCATAGTCCTGCAGGGCCTCGTGCAACACGTCCTGGAGTTTCTGCACAGCCTCCACGTCCTCTATATGCATGGAATCTGAAATTAAAGTGGTGAACAGGATGAGTACATTCAGTAACAGCAATAACTAATAACTAATTTGGTTATCACACATTTCAGAGCTAATAAAAATGACATGTAAAACTAATTATAACTGGACAGGTGTGTCATTCACCTATATGTGTGTGTGTGTGTTTGTGTACACACACTGTACTGTTGTTGTATCAGAGTACAGTTTACATTTACATTTATTAATGTGGCAGAATACAGTTAAAAAAGGTACAAAAAAAATTAGGTCACTTGCATTTTCAATCAAACTTGTAAGCAGGACTTTTGTTTTGTCAAACACATTCCAGCTTTACTAAGTCCTGAGGAGGAAGTCCTGGCAAAAGCAGAGGGATTAAAAGAATGTGATTTATCCTTTTCACCAGCACTAAGCTCATTCTCCAGTGATTAAAGGCACACTTGAGTGTTAAACGCTGAGGCTGTCCACGCCACGTGTTTACAAGCCTCTCTGTGGGGCTGATGAATGGCACGAGCAACAGAAACAGTGTTTGGAGTTGAGCTGATATGGCACTCATCTCAGTGAGAGAAACAGAGGATACAGGCAGGAAACAATACCTCAGTCTGACTGGCATTGTCTGACATAAATGTCAAACAGGCTGCATTTGCATTTACACTTGCTAGTACAGCATTCAACATGCCTTTGAGAACACAATTAGTAATTTGCCCCAAATTGAAATTCTGTCACCATTTATTCACCCTCATGTCTTCTGAAACCTGTATGACTTACTTTCTGATATGGAAAACAAAAGGAGTTAATCAGTAGAATGTACAAGTTGTTCTTTGCTATACAGTGAAAGTGACTGGTGACTGCAGCCGTCACATTTAATGAGGGTGAATGGTGACCACAGCTGTCATTGGTCCCCATCCACTTTCATCATGTAATAAAAGAGCAACTTGTACTCATAGCAGCTTGAATGTGTATGGCAGCAAATGGGTTTGAAACAACAACTAAATAATCACATGATAAAAGAATATTTATTTTAAAGTGAACTGTCTCTTCAGTTTTTTTTTCTGCAAAAAGCCTTCGCTGCTACCACAGTGCTTTTATGGTTTTATTTTATCACACAGTGTTTTGTCTGACTTGCTCTTTATAGACTGACTCCACCGACAGTATTGACTCGGGTTTTCTACTGTGGCATGTCAATCCAATCCTTTTCCCTCAGGATAAAATGTCCAAATGCTCACTGGCTGTTGGCAAAGATGTCACAATCAATACACTGCCTAGAATCAATTGATACATACACGTTAAATAATAATTGTACGGTCAAGTATTGATAAAAGCAAGACCTTGTGAGAGGTTTCCTACGAGGTTCCTCTATTAATAGAGAACATTTTCTGTCCTCTGGGCTGGCTTACAGGCCAAACATCCTGACTGCTTCAGGCTACGGTTCAATATTCTAACTGTAGTGTCTGGAGTTCACACCCCACCCATTTAGTATTCAGACAGTCACGTTTTCATCATGGGCTTTGGCCATCTGAAAACCCTCAAAAAAATTACAGATTTTTGGAACTTTCTTTACTCACAACATAATTTCCATAACTAATAGGATAAACTATATACTCACTTTTCCTTGACACCACTTTCTTAAGCAATACTGGGTCCATTGAAAGATTGTAAAATATATGGGCTCTGAGCAGAGCAATACAGCACCTCAGGGCTGTGGAAAATGTTGGAGTGCATCATTTTTTGTCACCTTCTGTCAAAAACACCCTCCTGTACACTAAAAAATAAGTGACAAAATGGCTAACCTATATAAACGGACATGATGCATGTCTCTCAGAAGAGAAGGGATAAAAGACACAGAAAGAACCTCTCTAGCATTAGCGATTAGCCTACAGGAAGGCCTTATTTCAATGGCATGCTTTGGTGGAAAGGGCTTATGCCTGATCATATCCTGGGCAGGCAGAAAACAATAGCCTTCTGAATACATTTACATATCAACATACCCCAGTCTACCGTTCTCAGTGAACGTGTGTGTGTCAACAAACAAACTGCTAATCACCAAATCAATTAAAAAAGAATTTCTCAAAAGAGTCACGCTCTCCCTCTCTCTCAGGGGGGCACTTTGAGCAGAACGGGCCCCCGGTGTCTGCAGGGCCAGGCCAAACTAGAGAGCCGTCATCCGCAAACAAGCAAGAGCAATCTGCTTTTTCATTTTTCAGCATGGCCAGGCCCAGCCGGAGATTGATCGTCACATATGGCCCCAGAAAACAAACTGTCAATACCTTGAGCGCTGGAGAATTTGAACAAATAGCCGCCCTCCCATTCAAGCTGCTCATTGCTTCCCATTTAACAGATTTTATTGACAGTTTCCTTCTTGTAATTAAAGGGAAAACTACTGGCCAGCAACCAAGATAAAGTTCAAAGTTGGGGTCAACACAAAGGGGGCCAGAGGGCCACGACGTGGCTGTCGATGGTGGACAACATCAGAGCCTGTTATTGACATGCAGGTGCATAGTGATGGGCTCCTTACTTAAGAAGCATCTAAGCAGAGACTTATGCTAATTTTGAGGGGCCACAGACGTGCTTTTGAAGGATTTCAAGAGGGGTGGGGAGCGCTGGGAATGCTGTGTGGTGTGCTTTGTGTGGCGGGTGATGGGCATGTGTGTAAAGAACTATAGCATTCTACTGCTATATTTGATTAAATTAAACAGTGAAGTTAAACTCTTTGTATTCTAATAAATATTCGCAGCCGATACTTTTTTGGTGATAATGTGTGAACAAACATTGCTGGTAAAAGGAAATTCAAGTGCATGTTAAGCTAAAATTGTCAACATTTTATTAACACTACTGTACTGATGATTGAAGTTTTTACACTATGAATCAGCATATTTACCTGAGTTAGCCAGCGCTATAGCTTTAAGAGTGACAAACTCCTCTTTCTCCAGCTTCATGCTCTTGTATTTCTTCACCAGCTGCAGAATCGCATTGTTTAGGTCCAGCAGGCCTGCCAGCTTGGACTGGTCCTCATCCATGATGTAGTCCTCAGCGTAGACCAACTTGTCCTCAAATGAAAGCGAGCGGTAGACCACACGCAAGATCAGGATCTCCATCCACGCGCTCTGAAGGAGACTCATCTGGTCTGCCAGCGACAGCGTAGAAAACCCTGAAAAACAGTGACAGAAAGAGCTTCATTTACCTCAAATCCAATGAAAATGATCACTGAGCTACAAGTCAACAATAAATGGTGCAACACAACACAAAACTCTTCAGTTCATTGTGAGAAGTTTCTGGTTGACATCGGTGGAGAGCATTGACATTCTGGAGGGGTAACAGAAAGGAAAACTCCAATGGGAGCAAGCAGAGGCACCTAGAACGAGGCTGGGCTCTCATCTGCTGCCACGTTGCAGGCCAGGGGGCACCCTGAGGGAGGGCACTCCTTATCTCCCCCAACATGCAGCATGGATCAATTCTTCCCATCACACCAACTGAAAGACTAATTGCTTGCCTCAAACTCCTTCTTCCACCTCCCCCACTCCACTCAACACACTTTTGTTCTGTTTTTTAACCAGCTTTTGCTGGAAGTGAAGGGAATCATGAAGTTCATGTTCATGAGCACCATTAAAGTCTGTCTGTAGTATGAGGGGGGAACCTTTATGTTCTGTTACATTTTAAAGAGCTCAAGAAACATACCTTTTTAATAAAGGTAAACCTTTCACTTTAAAAATGTTAAAGGTTCATACTACAATTTTACCCATCTTATAAAAACTTATGAACAAAATATCATGATAACAAGCATCAAATTTCCTGCATAAAAAAACATTAACAATATGTTTAGAAAATAAATGTTTACAAACTCTTGCTTACTATGAATTTAGATGTTTTGCTGTATCATTAAGCAATGTTTATGGGGTAAAATTGACAAAAAAAAATGTGATTATTATTATAATTTACAGGTACAGTAATGAGGTCCCTATAACACCCAAGCATAAAGACCAGACAGTAAATCACAACAGAATATATAAACGTAACAAATGCTAAAATGTCCCCCAGAATCCTAACAGACAAAAATTGCTCATCAGAAATAAAATAACATCATTTTAACAGACTGGAGAATCTCTCCAACAGCTCTAAAGGTGAGACACACACACTGCAGCACCTGTTGGTGTTGAACGCCCTTCTGAGTGTGTCTCTCATCTCACATCATCTCACTCCTGCTCTTCCAAGAACAGATGAGGCATTTCTCTTTGCGACAGCAAGGGGGCTAATCTGTGTGGCAGAGGGACGGCAGGAAAGAAATTCTCACTAACATCTGTCGTAGAGAAATGCCTTTAGAGGAAGAGAGTGATTTCTCTTCTTTTCAGTGAGTTAATCACTAATGGCAAGCAGCTCATTAGGTATAGGTTTCAGGCTATTGTTTATACCAACCTGCTAATTTATTATCCCAAACTGTTAACATCTCTGATCTCATTAGAGGCAGACTAAGAGCTAGTGAGCAGTTGGTGGCTTCCCTGGCCTGCTGGTGCTGGTGCGCTCAATGCCAGTTGGCAGGGCCATCCTCTACTACTTAATAAAATCATCAAAAGGGATTAAGCCAAGAATTTCTTAAGGGGGTCTAAGGCAGGAACGCTGCATTCTTACCAAGAGTCTGGTTCAATGAGAGGTGCCACATACTAAAAATAATATCATACTTTCTCTTCCTCTCCTTGGAGATACTTGTAATCCTTTAATATGGATAGTAATAGTATTTCTTTAATATGTAATCCTTTAATATTAAAAAAATCCATCTATTCACTCTTAATATAAGAAAGTCAAATTATTTTATACGCTAGGATTTTCTTAAAAAATAATAATAATCACACATTGAAATCATGATATTGACATTACAATAACAGAATTATTGTAAAAATTTAAAGATTAAGTTTTTGCTTAAATGCTTTCTCCCATTTGTATTTTGAATTGCAAAAAAATACTATATTAACCAATAGCTTGAATTTGAGCTGGGCCATCTAACCTTATGGAAGAGGATTTAAAAATACATTATTACTTCAGCAATTCTGTTTGGCGATACTAGTGATAAAAACTTCCACACATTAGATTTACAAAAATTATTCTCAGAGTTTATCATTAAAGAGATTCACAAAGGAGTCAAAGGAACAAATGAAGACACCAGATATCAAGATGGATGTCGGACGAGGAAAGTGACAGAGAGAGACAAAGAGAAACTGCATATGAGACACAGTGACAAAATAAAGCCAGAGGGAGCGTGGGGGGGGATCTGGGCAGGGCGGGGAGGTGTGGTTGTGGAGCGGCAGATGGACAGAGCCCATCGCCTACAGCTTCCCCTGCGCCACTCCCAGCCCTTCCTCCCACCACCGCTGTTAGTAAATAATTAGATTTACACATTCCCCAATCTCCACACATCTCTCCACAGAATAATTAAAAGCCGGATGATTAGTTTATTGAGTGGAAGGAAGAACTTTTTTTTCCCTCTTTATTGAGGTCCATCAACGATTTTATCAGGGGTTCCCGCTTTTACGGTTGTCATGCCAGTGCAGGCATCCAATTTTT
Source organism: Yasuhikotakia modesta (assembly GCA_036877545.1). Taxonomy (NCBI): domain Eukaryota; kingdom Metazoa; phylum Chordata; class Actinopteri; order Cypriniformes; family Botiidae; genus Yasuhikotakia; species Yasuhikotakia modesta. The sequence goes on along the minus strand of JBAJNP010003113.1, from coordinate 3,215 downwards.
CTTATCTCCCTGATTAATACAAATGCTGCTTCAGGACGCATTAATTAACAGATACAAATCTACGTTCTCATGGCCGGATCGATGGACACAAGAAAAGAGCCATCAATGTGAATTTACTGCTGATGATGGAAAAGGTTTTCTACTGACATTTGCACGAGGGCAAACTTTAAAGATGCATTTTTCCTGCTTTTCATCTGTTATTTCATTTCACAAAAGAGCTCGCTGGACAGCACGATTACAGCTCACCTTTGGAAGCTGAGCTGCGTGACAGAGAATCCAAAGAACCGAATTAAACTCATGACTGTCATTTCAGCGGAGTTAAATGTGTACAGCTCTCTGTCACTGAAACCCTCTGAAATAAGAGACAGTTTCATGACTCATGATACATGACAGCCTGTTTTTTATCTCCCAAATTCACACAGATCTTTTATTATTATTTTTTATCATTGCATAGATTATTATTGTTTTTTTTTTTTAAATGCAAATTTACAAGGAATGGGAGTTTTAGTCATTTTGTCTATTCAGATTTTCAACAGATAACTGAAACATTGAAAATGTTTCTCAACATGTTTAAAAGAAAAAATTATGCTGTAAGTTGGCACATTTAAAATGTTCTGAAATTGTACAAAAACTAAAAACTAGTTGCAGAATTATTGTCCTTATATGATTGTTCATTGTAGTCATACAATACTCATACTCATCCCTAATATTTATTAGTGTATTTATCTATTTCTTACTATGAATCCTTTTCCCTTCTTGTTTCCTTAAGGAGGAAAAAGCAATCCATGTATTTTCGGATAAGAGTGTCTTTTATTTGGCAGACACAAAGCAGACGCCCCATCCAGATGACACACGGCATTATCTGATCCAGCGTTCAATCTCCAGTAGCGCCCTCTCAATTTAACTCTCTGCCCAAAGACGAGCTTCAGACCATAGCTGTCTCTCTCTCACTCTCTCTCTCACCAGCAGCAATGACGTTTTTGCCTCTTATTTTCCCTCTATCTCTCTCTTTTCTCTTAGTAAAGTGATGCACCTTGAGGTAGAAGGAGAGGGAAGGCTAAGCATTTAGATGTGTGAAGGATACACCAGTGGAGGTATCTAATGGCAGAGGCCTTCTGAAACCTGCAGTGGCTTTTCAGAAGAAATAAACGTTGGAGTGGCGTGTAGCGCAGGCTGACAGAAAGAGGCTGCAGTGCAGCCATGCGAAATTAACCCCTGCCGGGCAGGACTGCTCACCACCAGGCCTCACAGCAACCACCGGCCGTCCGTCTGCCAAATCTTTTCTGACTGCACGTTTACACCACTGAGAGGGCCCACCGGTACACACACACTCTCTCCTCCTCTTCCTTAGGGCAGACTGTAACGTTGTCATCCGAACACACACACATACTCCTTTGCCTTTCTCTTAGCAACACCACTGTTTGTTTTCTCATGGTTGCGGGGTAAATGAAGACGCCTGAGTAATGAGAATCATCGCTGTTATGTGTACATGCCGTGCTGGACGCTCATTTGACGCAGCCCGGCTCTCTTTGTGTTAATACACACTACTCGCTTTCACACTTTCTCAAGATGATGGTGACACAGTAACTAATCAACTTGTAAAAATAGTGCTGGTGACACACAAGTAGCACTGGTAGTCTAGGTTGTCATCAGGTCAAGACAATGGTGGCTGATAACTCACTTTAAAAAGACAATATACTAACAAACCTATACTAACATCAAGTATTCACAAACGTTAAGTAACTAAAATTATTAAATTCAAAATAATTAAAAACAGCAACGAAAATATATTAAACCTCTGCATACAACTGTACAAAATAATCATAGCATTGTCTCCAAATGAAGAACAAAATTGATAATACTATTAAGGTGAATACTTTAAGCTCACAGATGAGTCTGTGCTTACAGTAAAATTAACAATGCCACAAGTCAGCATGAGAAACATCACGTCAGCCCCTGTGAGCTCATTTACTGCCCCACTGAAGCGCTGATACGCTGCTGATCACCAACTGAAGCAGCCGGCTGCAGCGGTTCTCTACCATCAACACCCACGCAAATAAACAGCAAATATTAGCCTACAGAAGTCTTGCACAAATCAAAAACAACATGAAAAGGCAAACAAGTGTGTTCTGTGTGTAAACAGTTGGGTCTTTAGTCAAACCCCCCACCCTCCTCAGCAGGGAGGGGGACACAGGGGAAGTGATGACAAGAGCCGCATACACACAAACCGACACAGCAGTCGCTCTTTGCTTTTATCACCAGCCGCCTTTCATCTCCACAAAACAACACCAGTCAGAGAGAGAGAGAAAGAGAAAGAGAGGGAGAAAAAAAAAAAAACACACATTTTAGAAGGGAAAACACATTAACACCACCATAGCTGTCCACATCCATTTAGCGGCTAAGCAAATATTCACCTGTCAGTGCGAGGCGCGCTACCGTACAGCGCTAACCGTGATCACACGCTACGGTGTTAAACAGCTGCTGGCGTCTGCGCTGCCGTTCAATAGAGTTAAATGGAATGAAGTGCTTTTCCCATGGGCTTTTGTTTGGGAAAAAATGGAATGTTATTTTATGCCACTTAGAATCTTGTTACCGTTTGTGAGGATTTTCAGACACCAAGACCTGAAAGCCAATCAAAAGACTAACGTAAAAGAAAAGTAGAGAAATTGGGTCAGAGGTTATTCATTGTAAAATCAGACTGAAAAATGTACACTATTTACAGTACCTCCCTAATACATATACATGGTCTTGCCGTGTACAATTTATTGTTGCATGTTATTCTAAATAAGGAAAATGCTTGACTTTGTAATTTCATATAATAAATTGCTCCGCCTCCAAAACGACTTTTTTGCTGATTTCATCAGTCCCTTTAACTTTTCAAATCCCCTCCAATCATGTGATTTCACTCCTTTATGTAATGCCCACATTCACAATATTATCAATTCCCATTAATTAGATCATATTAATCAATTCAGTGTCATCCTGAGTCTTACTAGTCACAAAATAGCTGATTGTGCTGCGAAGTTTGTGGCTCTTTGGCACAATTCGCTTCACCCAAAGGAGACAAGATGCTGTATCACCAAGCAAGCACAGCTTCTTGATTCTAATGCACCTAATTAGCAATCGGCAGACTCTTAATTGCATACATTAAGGGCGATTGGCGGTGGAGATTAATTCTAAATATACCCAGGCAGCTGGTTAAGATAGCATGGATT
>JBAJNP010003112.1:0-42046 GCA_036877545.1 Yasuhikotakia modesta | reverse complement strand
TTTTTCACTTTCACTAATATGGTGATTAATTGATGTTCCTCAGATTAAAGAAGAAAAGAAATGTAGAACTGCAATAGAAATAACTATAAAAACTGTGAAAACCGGCTATTATACTTGCCATAAAAAGTTTTTATTTTTATTTTATATAATCCATTAACACTCAATATAAATGAATGTCTACATGCGTATGGTTTGATATTCTGATGAAAAATATTTAAAATGAAAGTCAAAAATTGCACAATAAAAATATTTGTCAACAAATCTTACCCAAATGGCAGCATGAATTAAACAAGAAACATGTTATTTAATATTTTAATATTAAAAACCATCCAATACAGCTCAACTCGTCCAAAATGTCAACAAACATCCAAACAGCACAAATTATAAAATGACACAATTTGTGACATGCAGATTAAGTTATAATCCTACATAAGTCTTTGACTCTCACATTGATGTGATGAAAACCTTTAGTGTCTCCAGGAAAACCATAATTGTGCATAATTTACCATCATCTAACACAGGGATGGGCAACTTTGATAATGACGAGGGACAGTAATGTTTGTCCTTTAAACCAAGGGGCCAGATTACTAATGTAACAAAGAACCACAGGGTATCCATATGCAGCATCGTAGACTTTAATAGAGGGGGTCAGGGGTCGGTTCCAGTAAATGGTAGCAATACAGGTAAGGGAAAACGCAACAGAGTCCAGGCAGAAATCAGGGCAGTCGGCAATCCACAAGAGTAATCCAAATAGCACAGCAAAGTGAGGATCCCAGAGCAGCGTTGGAGAGAGAGAATCCCTGGTGAGAGCGAGAATCCGGAGAGACAGGGCGGAGCAGGAGTCAGCATGGATCCGGAAGGACGCGGTGGAGCCGGTGCGAGTGTGGACGCAGTACAGAGCTGGCGAGATGAAGGGACGAGGTGAAGCCGGGGGAGTGGAATCCATAGGTGATGGGAGGTAGCCGAGGGCTGAAGGAGCCTGGAGGAATTGGTGGACTGACAAGACAGGGTGGCGACGAGGGAGCTTGGCGGAGCTGCGGGTCCACGGGTCCAAGATTTCCAGAGCGGAGATTATTTACATTTATTCATTTGGCAGATGCTTTTATCCAAAGCGATAAAAGCATCTGCCTTACAGTGAATTTAAGGTACACATATTTTTTATCAGGACTTGCCTTCCCCTGGGATCGAACCCACAACCTTTTTGGTGTTAACGCAATGCTCTACCAGTTGAGCTATATTTTGGGGGCGCCTCCTGCCATGGTAGGAGGATGGAAGCCCTGCAGCTCATCCACCGCAGTGATGTAGGTCTTAGGGTGGTAAATGATTTTGGTAAATGTTACTACCAAAATCCACATATTAATATTAAAGAGATCCCTGACTGACTTTAAGAATATAATCATTCAGTGATAAAATAGCGACCTCTCCTGGTTTGTGTTAGAATTAACATCCTTCTAATCTTGTTTCTTAATTGACAAGAGTGTAATATGATCCAGCCACATTTGAAGACTCTATGTTTCATCTGTTTAATTATTTCTTTGTTTCTCGTTCACTTTCATTGTGTACTGTTAAGATATTTTATGTCATTATTGAAAATCTTTTACTCCTGTCCCTTAAAATTTAGATTAGATGTTAGATGATTATCTAAAATTAGATGATTTTCTATTCAGATGTAGTATATATTATATAGCTTATTTATATGCAGAGGTCTAAATATTTCTTTATTTCACATCATAAGACTGTTTTTCCTGAAAACAGTTTTTTTTATGCAGGTTTAAATAAGATTTTGATTCCCAAATCAAAATGTGTGATCTCGCACCAATTTATAAAATGTCCAATAATACCGCCACAAGCATACAACAAAGTGATGCACTATAGCTGAAAAGGTTTATTATTTTAAGATTATTTCATATGTACGTTAAATGTACAGTTTCAGTCATTTGTATGGCTGATTGTTACATATCTCCCCAAATTGTTAACAATGAACAATTTTAATGAAAATTAAATAACATTACATAATGAGTACCTTTTCTGTTTTTTATTTTTGTTGCATAAATAACTGATAAACAGTGGCCATCTGCACACAAAAACAAACCCAGAAGTCTTACCTCATGAAAAAAGAAAAATTAAAATATTTCAAACCCATCTACAGTATGTTACATTATTTACATCAAAAGAGAGAGAGAGCAAGACAAAGCAAGAGCACAGTGTCACATTGGGGGAGTTAATTCTCAACTGTTTGTCCCTACAGAAAGTTTGTAGTGGCCACAAAACTGCCCTTCAGGTTTGGATGTGACTCTTTACAGTATTGCTATAGACTAATGTTCACCAGCAGTCAGGCATCATGCTAGCTACAGCTTTATCTAGAGATTTCACTCACTTTCATTCTGTAGTACTGTGAGCTTTTAGGCTAAATATAGTTATGAGATCACCAATACAGATTTAACGTTCCTTTAGCATAACCAAATGACCTTAACACAGGTGTTACCCAGTTATGAATCTTATTGGTGTGGTAAAAGGAGTGAATTATATGAATACTATAGATTTTAAGGATAACTATCTTCTACATATGGTCTAAATATGTTTCTAATGTCCAATTAATGTTCTGTATAAGTTTCCAAAGGCCATTTTAACGTTAAGGGACTTAATGAAGACAACACAGGCACATCTTATAAACCTGCAAAAATCTGTCCGAGCAAACAATAGGCATCAGCATTTCTGACAACATCAGTTATAAGCAAGGTCACATCTTTATAAATCTCAAATGAACAGTTGCAGGGAAAAGATCTTATAAATATACACAACCTTCCCTGATCAGTTAAGGCCAAAGTGCAAAGGGTATGAAGTCAATGTTCCTTAAAAACAGCTCTGTTTATGCCAAATGCAAAGCATATTGACACTTAGGCCATGTGTTTATAACAGAACTCATATATAGAAAGAGAGGCAACTGAAAGGAAAAGCAAATTTGAGATTGGTATCATTTTCTTGTATTCTTCACATACATATGTAGACGACTCCCAAATCCTAGCAGAGGCATTTTGTGATCAAAGTCCCTCCTCATGAGAGTACAGTTGGATGTTTACAGTGAGATGTTCAGAGCATGCCGAAGCCCTCGCTGCCCTCACTGATGGCCAGCTTCAGCAGTTTGTGGAGCTCCTCGTAGGAGTCGTATGTCGGGAGGCACAGCTGGTTAAAACTGAGCACAAGAGCAGATGCATGACCAGTCAAATATGCAACCAGATTCACACACATCTACTACAATGTAATAAAACTGTCATACTCACATGTTATACAACTTTATCCTCACAAGTATAATTACTAGGATATATATATATATATATATCACTTTTTCAATCTCAATTCTAAATCATAGCATTGTGCCTCTGAATAACTAATAATGGGTACACAGCCAAATCACAGCTGTGCTGATTTTATTTTTTTGCATCAGGAAAGTAGTTTGCTTAAATATACTGACTTTTATGACACAAAACAACCATTTAGCTAGCTATAGAGTTTAGCCAGCTCTACTATCTCTGATAAGATTCCTAGATTTGCATGCTGATCATTTGCTTACATCATCTAAAAACGCAGCATTTTTATTGTGATAAGCAAAGAACAAACAGAAAACATTCACTTCCACCCTCTCCACCCTCAGGACCACGTACTGTATAACACTGAAGGATATACATTTTGCATTACAAACATGTTACTGTATATTACTCCATATTCTGCTGCATATTACTCCAGCCTGCATGAGAGCTTACCAGGTGTGTGCGGTGGGCAGAGTGCTGTGTGTGGGAGCTGCTATGATCTGGAAGGAGGGGCAGAGTGTGTTGAAGCCACCGGGGGGGAGCTGTGAGGAGCCGGTAGTGAACTGCAACAAACGGGCCAACTCCTCCTGTGTGAACGACGACACCACTGCCCAGAACCACTTCATCACCTGAGCAGCACAGATACAGCTCTCAGGTTCATCCACAAATACATGATTCATAATAATGGCATATAAGAAAAAGGGATCTGAACCGTGGACTAACATTTTCCTTGTTCAGAACATTTAAAAATGACAGATTTACACACAACGTCAATAACCATAATTATTAATAATGTTACTGTCAATATTAATACCATTAATAACATGTTATTGTCACTACCAGTGTAATGCAACAAAATGGTCTACATGTTACCGAACCAACATTTATAAAAATGCCATAATTTCATAATTTACAAATAACCTATGGTAGCTGCATTATTCAATGGAAGCAATTGTTCAGAAACAGGCTATTATTTAAATATAAAAGGTCACTTACCTTTTCTCTGAAGTGCCACGACCCTCCAACAATGACCGCATGAGCTTTGAAGTCCTGAACATTAATGTCTCCTGTACCACACATCAGCAGCTAACAACAGGAGACATTTAACAGCAGTCACATCTAGCCCTTTTTAAACCTGCAAACTCAAAATCAATTTTAAAATAATTCTATGATGTATGATTAATGTTGGTCTCTTAACTTGGCAAACACCAATACTGAGTTAAAACATTTACATACAAATCTCTTAACTCAGTATTAACTCCCAGCATTCCATTATACTACAGAGGATTGTTTTAATTCACTGTTTTGATGCTGGGATGAGCAGCATAGAGTATTCACACAGAGCGTCATTGTAAGTAAATAACTGGAGATTTGTTCTGCATCCCTGATCCCTGAAGACAGTTTCTTTTTATTGTCTTATTTTTGGTAGTTAATGTGGAGGGTGAAAAATTATTTTCACTTTTGCATCTTTACATTACTGTAAATAAAATACTTGTCATACTTTAAGTTTTTGAATTTGTTTTAAGTGAATAGCACTTATAACACACCCATATACCCAATCCATACAGAGTAACAGCTGTGTTTAGGGCACTAGGAATAAAACACCTATGTCCCTGTCAAAACAAACGGATGCACCACGATTGGATATAACGCTATTTATGGTTTTCATAAGAAAAACATCTTTCATTTTCTGCTACCATAATTAGCCTCATTAGCTCAGTCATTTGTGTTTCTTACCTCCAATTCATTCTCATCAAATATAGCCAGAAGGTTTTCAGGGACCAATTCATTCAAACCTGAAGAAGAGACAGAATTCAGCTCATAACACTATCTCTACAAGAGACGTGCGGATACGTTAAATAATCATTACCTTTGAGGAAGTGCTCAACTTCATCTCGCACTTGACTGGCGAGTCTGTACTGGGCCAGCAGGTTCAAGTAATGAATTTTATTCTCATTGGTCACAGCAATCTGGGCACCACCAGATATCAACTCCACCACCTGTGAAGTTAGGACAACTTTTAACTGTCAGTAAAATTTGTCTGGTTTTAATTACCAGTTTTTTTTCCATTAGTATTACTAGTGTAACACTTTTATCTGGTCGCAAAATGCATCAGAAAGTAGCATGTTATGAGGTAGTAATTATTTTGCGATGTGGGACCTTGGAAATGTGTCAATTGTGTTTGGCATTTATTTAACAATTGTTCCTGTTTTTGCAGGGGGGTCTGTCATGGCAGTCAAAACTCCTGCAGTAAAAACATTAAAACAGCTGCAGTGCAACATCATCTATCAACCTACTGTGGGAATGGTCACATGACTAAAAATGCTTCTGTTCTCACAGTCTGCAGTACACAGAGAAACTGCCTTTTAAATGTATTCACATTGAAGAGATTTCTCTGTGTATATCTTAATGTGAACAGAACGTCAAAAGGGAGAGAAAAACATGGATTCTTTGAATGAAAGTGTATTAGTGTGGACATGGCTGATATCTTTCACACACTGATGAACTCAATGAACGTGTGATATTCTGATGTGTGTGATATTCTCACACGTGTGATATTCTGATGTGTGTGACACTCTGACGTGTGTAATATTCTCACACGTGTGATATTCTGATGTGTGTGATATTCTCACACGTGTGATATTCTGATGTGCGTGATATTCTCACACGTGTGATGTTCTGACGCGTGTGATGTTCTGACGCGTGTGATGTTCTGACGCGTGTGATACTCTGACGCGTGTGATATTAAATGACACTCTCATGTTTTCGGTGAGGTTTGTGCCCTACCTTCTCCAGCTGCCCTGACTTGCTGTATTTCTCCTCAGCAAACACCAGGTCCATTTCACTGACATCATTGTTCAGGATAAAACAGACTTTTGTTTTGTAAAATTCTTCATCATCGGTTTCAAAGTACTGCCAAAACAACAAAAGATAAATGTTTATAATGTCAAATTTACATTATTATTTACCTCTCTATGCTGTGTGTATCTGGAGAAAGTGAGACGTTATTTCAATTCTGCACACCAGAGAAAAACGTGAGGTATTGTGTTTGAAAATGTGTAAATGTTAGTTTGTGTTAAAATGAATTTTTACTAGCGTTAAAATCTTTAAATCTAAAAGCTTTAAATTGTTATTGTCACCTTGTAGTTCATCCGTAGTCCAATAATCTGAGCCAGAAAGGAGCGGGTGAACCGCGCTCTTACTAGCTGCTTGTAAGCCCCACCTAAAGCCGACTCATACAGACACTTCCCCACTACTCGCCCTGCAAACTCATACATCTTCACCCTCATGTGAGGCGAACGCTCAGCGTTTGGATGGACCTGCCCAAAACAGAACAAAGTGAAATTCTGGAACTAGCAACTGATCAGATAAACAAGCACCAAAAAACCTGACTTTAATGTCTTAGCATGATGTTCACCAAGTTTGGTGACAATCGCATGAAATCACTAAGAGGAGTGTTTAAAAATTCACTTCATTTTTAAGAAATTCTAAATGGATGATTCTTGTTGGATGCTAACAACAAGAATCATCATGGTGGTTTGTGTTAATACAATCAATACACATACAAAGTTTTGTACTTTGAGTGTGCATGTATATGCACCATCTTTTTGTTTACCCTTGGTGGGCATTACCAAGGACCCCAACGGTGAAAAAAAGAGCAATAGGGCCCTTCGCACTTCATGGTAAACTGTCAAAATATTACAATGCAATAAAAAAACACCTTTATGGTACTAATATAAGTTATGAAGACTTACCAATCCCTGCTTGTTGTCACTAAAGCGTGTGAAGAGCTGGTTATTGGTGTCAAACAGAGCTTTACAGATGAGCTCAAACCACTCACGTCTTGGCCCTCCCCAGTCCAGAGCTAAACACACACATCACATAAACCTTTACGTAAGGATTTTTAAGATAATGTTACAGCCATTATTAGTCAAAGAGATTAAAATATATTGTCATTAAATATATATATATGTAATATGTGTTTGTAATTTTAAATTTTCAAATTCTTGTGTCTCTTTCTAAGAGAAATAAGCAAAAGTAATAATAGCAGTTTGTAAACTAACCCTCTTCATCCTGAAAAACAACTTCAAAGTTCTTACTCCAATCCGAGACCGAAAAGTTTCTTGTGACCTTTATAGACTGAAAAAGGAAATAAGTTAACCTTCATTTCCAAATAGTTGAATACATGGCTGTATTAGCACTACATATTTCATAGACGTCAGGTAAGTTTACAGGCATTTTCAGCGCCTCACCGACTCGAGGAGGGAGTGGCGGCTGACTTTCAGGCAGGTTTTAGTACGAGGTCTTTTGGAGTGAATGTGTCTCAGCTCTCGATGAAAAAAGTTGACCTTGTCCTGAAACGTTTCTGATCCTCCTAACAAATGTCAACAAAATCAAACATCAAATACACCTTTGTGTGAATATGATCAGTTATGACACACTTGTACACAAAAAAAAACAAAAGCTGACCGATGTTCTTGTGAAGAAACCGGATGAAGGTGGCAGCCATGATGTTCCTGTCCTTACAGCTGAGCTCCACTGGAGGCTGGATCCCATCATCCACCACCAGCGTCAAGAACTTGTGAACAGGGTCCGGCCCATGGTACGTGAACTGCACAGGGGCAAGAAACAAGAAATATGTCCTAAAGGATATAAAGCAGCAGTAATAAAAACGTGTCTTGGGACTCTGTGTTTGTGGGAACCGCTGACGTTTGACTGTTTTTTATTTAGCATGCTGATCTGTTTGTTTTATATTGATGTGACATACAAACACATCTTCTCTCACAAATGTACTGTTGCACTTTAGAAGACATCAAAGTGCTACTAAAGTGCATACTAATAAAAATACTACTTTAATATTAGCATATTAAAAGATTTTAACTTGATACAAACACGTTTTGGCATTATGCTCTATTATTTAACATGCTAATTTGTCTATATAGAAAGAAAATAGGATCATTTTTATTTTAACAATGTATGTCATGCAAGCTAACCTTGGTTCCAGGACACACACGGAAGGTGAAAAGGCGCCAAGGAATAATTTTCAGGTAAAACTCTTTCACAGAGAATTGCTGAAATATAAGTGAAATCTATTGTGTCAGTAACTGAATATTAACAAGAATTAATACTCATGTAAAACCATTACTAGCCACTTCTTTTACCTTTGGTGATATATAGCAATAAACTTTTTTTGGTTTCTTGATCTTCTCTGACTGACCCTCTACAGGTGAATCATGATCGTCCTCATCATCACCCATAGAGGGCCGTCTCTGTAGTGCCAGCTGGGAGGACACTGGGAACTGCCAGGGACAAGCGCTGTAATTCCCCATGCTGTAGAGGTAGGCCTCAAAGTAGATGCTGATACCTGGGGTGGACACATTCTTCTCCACACAGTTCTTCTCGTTTTCTGTGTAAACAAAATGACATTAGGTCATTCTACAGTACCACCCCAGCTACATTAATGAGCATTTAGAAACAAATAAACAAATGAACMCACCAACAATTGAATTTCCAAGACTTCTAGTCACCTATTATTAGGTGGATCTTTAAAAATCATGTTAGGGATTTAGCAGATTCCAATTCTTGGAAAATAAATGAATACTAAATAATACATTTAAATGTATGTAAAAATGTCTATGTCTCCATTAAGGTCAAAACGCCCCAGGAGGACCCCCAGTCCCTCCCATTAAGATACTTTGTGTCCAACAAGATAAAGTTATTAGCTGGTAATGCTGACTTATGCTATCATATTTCACAAAGATTAAAATAATGGCCTGGTTTCACAGACAGGGCTTGGATTAAACCAGGAGCAGCCCTTAGTTAAATTACAGCATTTAAGTAGCTGTTACTAAAGTGCCTATAGAGAAGAGAAAAGAAAATTACTGGTGTGCCTAGATACACAACAATGGCACCAATATATTAAAGAAATTTCCCCACAGGATGACAATTCTATTTACTGACCCTTGTATCAGTCCAGATGTGTATGAAGTTTCAAAAAGAAATGTTTGTAAGAGAAAAAATACTGTTGTGAGTGTATCTGAGTGATCAATGTTTGTTTGAATGTAAATATCTGTGTAAAGGAGCACACCTAACATGGTGGCTTGACACTGGCTCCACATTAATAACCTTGAATTTCAACTGGTTTTAAAAATTCAAGACAACCAGTGAGATGAAGCGCTATCAATGCGCCTCCATATTTAAAGATCTTTGCATCTGCATGGATACTCCACATAACAATAGCTAAAACTCAAAATATTAATATTTCGCAAACATATTGTTTTGCTTCAGAAGATATTAGTCAGAAGTCACGTGTTACTGTATGATGGATGGATGGATGCACTTTTTGGAGCATCAAAAGCTGAACTCTGATCATGTCATTATGAAGTGGAAGAGCGGAGGTGTTATTTAACAACTGTGTTCAGCTGAGGAAAGTCAAACTTCTGGGATGGCACGAGGATGAGTAAATTAATAGAATTTTCAGCGTATATGAAAAGTTTGCATTTCTTACAGAAACTTTTAAAATTGTGCATAGCCTGGAAATCCGACATTGAAGGCATCACAAAAGGTATAAAATGTCTTCATACACAATCATCAACTTACCACTGAGTACAATGATGTCAAACTCCCCATTGCTGAGGGTCTGGTTCTTGTATGAGATATACGCTCTAAAGCAGCCCTTCTTCTTAAAGGTAAGCCTCATCAGGACCTGACACTGAGGCTTATTTAATGACACAGATGTGTTGTAGTAATCCTCTGAGCTCTCCTCCTCCACTGTTCCCAGCTGCAGATACACACAATCACTGCAGCCTCATTCAGGCTTATACACAATACAAAAGCTTTAAGTGTGACTTTAGTGTGGCATCCCATTAGCAGATTCTGCATCACAATTTCAGCACAGGGTGTAACACCCACTGACAGAGAATCAAACTTTTTTTCAAACTTTTTTGTTGGGGGTCTGTCAAACTTACTAACTGCAATAGGGTAACAGGCTAAACAGTTAAAAAGCAAATATTACTGGATTGAAGTAAAATGCAACTCATGAAATAATGTTACTTTGTCAAAGTGTAAAGTGTCCTTGTCCCAATGTTTACGCAAGGCAGTGAGAGAAGATTTATATGAAACAGAAAGTAACCAGGGATAATATGCAGTGCTTTTATGGGTGACTTGCTTCTGAGATGATGATTGGATAAGAACAGATGTCAGTGCTTTAGTGTCAGAACAAGCTCACTGAGAAATGAGACCATGCACCAAATCTCTGGTTATCCAGTGACTATGTAAACTGATAATTGTCTAATAAGATGCCACCTTTATTTGATTTATTATAATTATTAGTATGAAGGGCATTTGCTCTTACTGAATGAACATGCATGCTGTAATTCACTTCATCCACAAGGGAGACCGTGTTACTGGTGGGGTTGCCGTACTCGTCTCGTGGTTCTATTTGCAGCGTGTGTTGCTGGCCGTAGGTCAGCACCAGTGTGGAGAAATGATACGCTATCTTTGTTTTAGATGGCACCACTGTACCTGCAAGACATACATGCAACTCAAGATATAAAGCACGCATACATATAACTTAACAAAATAATGGAGCAAACCCTGAAAATGTAACAAATGTACAATGTTACGTTGTCATTGTTTTGATGTAACACACGCTTCTTATACTCACAACAGGTTTGCAAATAGAGCTGAATCAGTCAAACTGGTAAACATAAATAGACTAATCACAAAGTTAACAAACCAGTTACTTCAGAACATCACCAGAACATTTAGTGAGCATTTAATATGATTGCTTTACTCACTACAGACACAGAATTCAGTAACTAAGTAGGTAACTATTTAAAGAGTCATAAAAGGGGTTAAACCATTTTTACACCAATGAAATTGGTGGTTTACCAAGTGACTTAAAACTGTCAATTTACATTTAGCCAAGATGCTTCAGATTTGGTCAGCATAATGTAGAGATATAATGATGGCTGATATAATGCTGTAGTAAGATGTCATATCTTAAATATTGTTGCCATGATAACATGTCACACTTTAAGACACCTGGATGTATTTGAAGCTCTTAGCATGCTTAAAATGACATGACATTTGGCATACACATCATACTGGTTAGCCATTAGGCACAGGTAAAAGCTTAGACATGAGGGGTGAAGGGGCTGTATCGGCACACTTTTGACTAAAGTGATGGTGTTAGTTTTGCCTACAGTCACCAAATTTTATACATGTATTGATCTCAAAAGCAACACATCCTGAGCAGTGTGTGCAGGGAGAAACTGGGGGTTAGGTGCTCAAGGGCAGTACAGTTGCACTGTAGTTGCCAACTGCCCTGAAATCGAACCAGCAACCTTCTGATTATAAGCCTGACTCACTATCCAGTCGGCCATGACTACCCTTTATGGTGTTTATAAAACATGGTTCCCTCCAACAAGTTTTTTTAACATTTCGCATGAGTTAACACATGCTGTGTTTACTAGAAGCAGTTTGCTAGGAAAACATTGAACTGCACTGCACAAGGTAAGCCTTCTTAATTAGTGCTGGAGTTTAACCATCTGGCCAAGTTTCATTTAACACCTTTAGACACTGAGCCTAGTTCCTTTACTTTAAACACTCTCCTCGTCCTACAAGGGAGGGGGGTGGGGGTTGTATCCAATGCCTGGAAATTCACTCCACTGCCTTCTCTCTGCATTAATACAAAACCCCAAACCCAGTTCCCACTACTTGGTGACTGATAAACCTTGTGCAACCTTAACATTGTGTTCTGACATAATCTGCCCTCTCACCTCTGAGCCATCATATGCAGCACCCTCCATTCTCAAATTTTATGTCTCTTCTCAGTTGTTTAACTGCCAGTTTCTTCACAGGTAAGGTGGAAACTATCAACCACTAATTCCCAACACCACACACCTCTAACTCCACTTTATCTTCATGCCATCTTTGTTACTTTCATCTAGATCTCTTACAGAAACACCCACAGAACCGATCTCTTACAGAACCACCTACTCTTACACAGTGAGTCACCAGATCCTGCTGTCAGTCCTCTGCATCACTGCACCTCTTCTCACAAACAGATGCACAGGTATCAC
The DNA here is from genome assembly GCA_036877545.1 of Yasuhikotakia modesta. Taxonomy (NCBI): domain Eukaryota; kingdom Metazoa; phylum Chordata; class Actinopteri; order Cypriniformes; family Botiidae; genus Yasuhikotakia; species Yasuhikotakia modesta. Next base: position 29,652 of record JBAJNP010003112.1, on the reverse strand, counting down.
AGAGAGGACAGAAATCAACGTCAGTTGACCACTGAGGTTGACCAACTGTTGAGTCTGTCTCACTGATGAGAGGTTCATCAGGCTGTCTGGTGCTGTCATAACAACCTGGAGTGGTGATGACTCCCTCAGGAGGAACCACCAACTCCCACCATCTCTCAGTAAACAAAGGAGACCCACACTGATTCCACAGTCAAAAGTCCAGCAAAGGTTGTGCTTCCTTCACCCAGAAACAGACACTGATTGTTCCTCTACAACAGTCTGGTATGGCCACAGAATCGCACACAAACAGGATGCTAATGGGCTGATAGGATAGCTTAGAGAATAACTGGTGTGCACCTGCCAAACCCCAATAACAATCACAGACTCTTATCACAATCTGTCATCAGACAGACTCTACAGATCTCTGGGTACAAGAACCACCAAACCAAAGAGCATACAGTTGAAAAATGGATGCATGCTTGTACCCAGCAAGAGAAAAATGTATTTTAGCTCTATGTTCAGAAAAGTATTTAGACTTATTTAAGGCCATGTCACCTGGAGACCTTGTGCCAAAAATGTGCTACACATGTCCCTGAGTGTATTTCCACCATTTACATGGATTTAAAGGGCAGTTGGTTAGAGTCTGGCTTACCTGACAAATAAATTGTTTTCACTTATAAAAAAAAATATTAAAAAAAAAAATATTTTGCATTATGCTGCCGGAACTAAAACACACAGGTGAACATAACACACCAGTCCACAATAAAATGAGTCAAAGAAAGGAAAAGACTAAGAAGTTAGGATTATTTTCATAACACATCACTTAACAGAATTTTACCTGGTTGGAATATCTTGTAGTAAGGACTGTAGGCTACATTCAGGCCGCCAAGTTTGACTGCTACCTCGTAGCGTCCAGCCTTACGCACAGTGAAGGCCACTTTAACTACATTGGACTCGGGCTCCTGAAGAACTTCCTGGGTGACAGGAACTTCTAAAGCCAGTTCAATGTGAGTGATGTTTACTCTCAGTCCCACAGGCCTGTGTGCTGGAAACGGTTGGCCGTTTTTGTAGAAAAGCTTAAAAAGAGATTTAAAATAACATCTTAAACATCCATTAACAACCTGCAGGACAACAGGCTACAAGCAGTTACTGTACAGTCTAACAACCTCATGTTGCATAATGTGGCTGGAAAAGCTCATTTTTGATCACCTGTACACGAAAACTCATGGTTTGGCCCACTTCCTGTGGCTCCTTCCAGTCCCAGGAGACTTTGCATGAGCGCGGATCCAGGTAGTTTCCCCGCACATAGTCATAGATGCTGCGATCTCCATGCCGGGCAGGATCATCATTCTGTAAGAAGCTGACCACACGAGCAGCAAGTTCACACAGGAACTTAACAGTGAAGACGAACGCAATGATCGAAACAGTTATCCCACCTAAAGAGAACAAACATGTTAAAGTTTAGATATTCAACTTAAAATCATGACACTATTTTCAGTAAGATAAAAAAACTGTTCTCACAGTTACGGAATTATTATAAAACACTGAACTGAAAATGTAATTAGTTTCTGAGACACTGTTTGCCAACAAGTTGTTATCTGAACTTTGCTCCTCCATAAAAAAAAGCAAACACTGACTAGAGACAGTCAAGCTAAACTGCAGTTAGACCTCAATAAACACCAGTAACGCCAGTTTCTGTTGACCACATTTATACTTTCATTATCCTTTTTTATAGCTTAACAGACTCTGATGCATAACAAACGCTATCTGTAATATAGAAACACACAGTGTGACCAAATATACTAGTGACATAAATGTATTAGCGTTGAACTCACCAATCACGTAAAACATGAGGTCCCTTATTAGAAAGCACAGCGCAATGGTACAGCCAAATATCAGAGCTCCCGCTGAGACAGTGAAAACAAAATATCATAAAACATGACAACTCATACTTGTGATGACTCACATACTGTGTACAATAAAAACAAGTGAGCAATGACATATCTACTACACTCCTGTTATATTTAACTAAGCTGTTCTATCACACAGAACACATTGTGCTACTAGTTCACATACTGCAAATTTATTTTAAGCATACAGTAATTGTGTTTAACTCTCTGTAAAGTTAAATGATTCCATCAGTGTCACACTTACCAAAAGACCACTTCTCATTCAGCCGCCTCTCAGCCAGACTGTGCACCAGCTGAATCTCGTAGTCCTGATCCCTGCTTCCTTTGGACGACTGCAGGACTCTTACACCTGTGGACAGTTTGATGTAATCTTCGTAGTAATAACCCCAAGCTGCCAGAGAGAGCTGAAGCTGGCTGTCAAACTGTGCTAGATCATCCAGGTTAGTGCAGCCCAGCGTCTTCAGACTGTCAGGATAGAAAGGAAATGGATATTTGTAAAAGGCTATTAACTTCTGAATCTGTCCTGCAAGCCCCACATTTATTTCTCTTTGCTATTTATTTGTGCTGATGGACACATCCAGGGGACATTTTTTTAAATCTGTTAAAACATGTTGAAGATCTTTGTGCATTTAGAAACTATTCAACCACCCTTTTCAGCAAATTAACTGTAGATTAACTGTTCTTATTAATCTACACTCAGCACCCCAGATCTCACTTTGTGCAGAAGGTTACGTGTTAGAATTGGGTTGTTAGAATTGTTGATGTTGCAATATATAATGTAAAAAGAAAGTGAAAGTGAGTTATGGTTACCATTACCAAAATATGATCATTACATTTAACCCATAACACGTGAGCAGTGAACACACACTGCAAGTCATGAATACACACTCACACACACACACACCCAGAGCAGTGGGCTGCACTGCAGCACCCGGGGAGAAATCAGGGGTTTGGTGTCTTGCTCAAGGACACTTCAGTTGCCACCTGCCAGTGCTGGAATTGAACCAGCAACTTACTGATTACAAGCCTAACTCCTTAACCAGTAGACCACAACTGCCCTGTGTTTTTCCAAATAATAGTGATAAATTTACATCTGCTAAACCTTTAATGTTCATTTTAAAACCTTCAGTTTATTTAGTACTATCTTGAATAAGCCATGTTTACAAAGAGTCAAGAATACTGCAAAACTGCACATCTTCTGTATATCTGACTCCTTTCCACAGTAAAAGATGTTGAGATCCATCTTTTCTTACTGCTTACGATTAAATAATTTATACACAAATATTACAAAAGGTCCAAACATTTGCTGACGTTTTAGGCAAGAGATACAACAACCTGCTCAAGAGATACAATAACCTGCTCAAGAGATACAATAACCTGCTTGAAAGATGAACAATGAACTCTAGAAGTGACTCTGCAATTGCTACAAAAGCAAAACAACTGTCCCACGCCGTTTCATAGCTCAAAACCAAATGAATGTGTTTAAAACAAAGCATGTGACCTAATAGGTATGTAATATTATATTTTGCAATATTTTGACAACCAGCTGATGTTATCTGACCACATCACAATAACACAATCATGCAGATTTGCAATATATGATATCAGAATAATGGGCCTCATATCACTATATGATACATCTCCTTGCAGGCCCAACAATTACACCAATATAAATGATTCAGAATGCAGCAGCTTGTTTTCCAGAAACTGGCTACCAGTTGCTGCACCTATCAAATTCATGAGTAAACACTCAAAGTCACTACTGTTTGCATAGACAACAGCCACTGGCTCTGCACCTCCACACGATGCCTGCATCTCCACAATACTTGTCAAGAATGTTAATTACTCTCCCCAATCATAAAAAACAGGACTTTAACTTTTTAATCTCCCTCAACATCTCTAGCAATTGTTGGAACTTTGTAATTCAGTAACTCTGTTAATTTATGATATAGTGCTTCAAAGCTTCAAAGCTCATTAACTGAATACAAGTTTGTGTCACAGTGTGTGTAGAAGTAATATAATAAAAAAGAAGAGGAACTCAAAAAAATACTTTAACTGTATTCTGCCTGCATTAACTGCCTCTTAATATTAAGAAGCAACTGCAGTAGATTTTGGTTAACGGTCATCTGCAATTTCCAGGTAGGTTTTTTCATGATATAAATGCCAGGACCAAAAACACGCTTGCATTGACTATAACTATCAAACCTAATTATACGTCCACATTTCTCTAAGTTTGAAAAGAATGATATCAATGATATCATATAAAGAATAATATGACCCATTGTGTTGTTTCAAAGATAATTTGGCTGAGGATGTATTTCAATCTGTCCAGTATTGTGAGAACATTCTCACCTGCTCCTCGCTGTACACCTCCCCTCAGAAACAACTCCCAACGCGCTGAGCTTTATTCCTCCATAACAAGCTGAAGCAGCATTTGTTAGACGTTGTGTTAGTGTTTGTGAGCTCACGTGTGGTAGTAGTGCTCCAGGCTCTGGGAACAAAGCCACTCCTGGAAGGCAAAGTCTCGGAGCAGCTGCAGATGGGCCTCAGTGATCTCCTTCCAGCGGCGCTTCTCCTTTACCACCTTATTAAGTCGAGACAGCACACTCAGACTCAACTCCTCCAGAGTCTGAACATCTACACATCAAAGCAGGAACACTGACTTAACAGAAATATACACATACTGTATGGGCTGACACAGGTTAAGGAGCTCTGTGTTTGGGCAACATCACCCCTGTTAAACGTTTTGTGTTACTCCTCTACTGCCCTATGTGGAGACATTAAACTGTCAACAAAGACTTCAAATGCCATTTCAAATGTTGGTCTGTGTTTGTGTGTCAGACTAATGTCTTTGGCATTGCATTGCACATGACATTTTTTCAACCATCTACCAAAGTAGAGATTCTGCAGGAAGAAGCATCATAACAGCATCGTAACAGCATTAATCAAATTATTATTTTCATTTATATCTTTACTGAAGCAAGACCAACATACATTCATTCACAATGTTAAATGTCATTAATAGACAGTACTGAGTAATCCACTAATTTGTAGGGGGGGTCAAAATAACTTTGACCTGATATTTAGAGCCATATAGAGGGGGTGAAAAATGACTTGCCATGGATGCCAGTTTATTTAATTTACTACAGATTGCTTTATATTATTTTTAGGTTATTTTATAATCAGTTAACGTTAGCCATCCTTGATGTATTATCTGACAATGGTGACTGTTCAAAATGAGAAAAAGATGTTCTTTTTACAAAGTTACATCCTTTAGAGTTAGTATTAGAGTAGAAGTATTAGAGTTACATCTAAACACCCTTCCAGATTATGCTCTACATTTTTTTAACCAACACTTCTTTGGGAAGCTACATTTTTAAGGCCCTATATGTTTCAGAGAAACAAAGGTCTCAATTAAATTGTACATATTTTCAGTCATCTACAAACCAAACGTGGATGACTTTGAAGTGAAGTGTTTGTCAGTTACGGTTGCCCATAACCGAAATGTGACCTCTGCATTTAACCCATCCATGTGAGGAGTGAACACACACACACCCGGAGCGGTGGGCAGCTATCCCTGCAATCGGGGGTTAGGTGCCTTGCTCAAGGGCACTTCAGTTGCTATCTGCCGGTGCTGGAATCGAACCAGCAACCTACTGATTACAACACGACTCCTTAACCAGTAGACCACAACTGCCCCCAGGTTTGAGAAAACCTAATACTTATTACTAAATTATATATAAATTATATTATATTATTAAATAATATGATTATTTTTAGGAGGAATGACTGAAGAACAAATAAATGTTTGTTACAAATAACTGTTGTAAATAAAGCCAGAATCTCGTCCTCCCTTCTATCAAAGCATCTTCATGGTATTTAACCGATTCAGTGTCTTAGTGTTACTGTTACAAATTATCACGTTGAACACATTAAATGTTCGTAGTTGTTTATTAATTAAGATTATATAATTAGGTTTCACAGAAATTGTAATACATTAATTGTTATTAATGATGGCCTGAGCACCAATGGTGTGAGAAACCTGTTGGATCTGCTGTTATATTATTTTTAAAATAGATCACATTTTTAAGCCACCTAAACATGCTCAAAAACTAGTTTGTATAAGTGTGTGACGTGGTGAAAACTGACATCTTTTATAGGTTTAGAATGATGTGGCAAAATGACTCTATAGCTTTACCTACAAATAAAAAAAAAAAAATATANGTATATATATGTGTGTGTGTGTGTGTATGTGTGTGTGTGTGTGTGTGTGTGTGTGTGTTTTGTAGGATCATGTAACATTCCAAGTGTTACAAAAACATCACTTATGGTAATATTACAGTAATATCCCACAGCAACAGGAAGTCAGCAATTTAACAATGTTTCTGCAATTTTTGCAGTTTCAAAATGGACATTCAAAATGAAGATTTCATTACATCAACCTCATATCTGATCAGTCTAATCTAATGGCCTTTGCAATGTTAAAGAGCTATCTTGTTTACTGAGAGAATGCTCTGGGAGAATTAGGGTTTAATGCTTTAATAATATCACTGCTAATCCCACAGTCAATTACTTAGTATAGGTAACGTACATCTTAGATAAAATGTAACAATGCACTTGCTTAATAGCACTATAAATATAATACTACTAATATAACTACAATACTTCAGACTGTTATTTTTACTGGTAATATCACAAATGTACTCAAGAATCTCAAGAATTGTCTGCAATATTACCACATGTCCTGTGTTTCATAATTTCCTTGTTTTCTATTATTTGTTTCCTGTTTTTATGTCTCCAATGTTTCTACAATGTGTTTTGCAAAGCAGCTTTGCAACAACAACAGTCTGTGTGCATGATCTGTTTAAGTATTAAAGACATTCAGTTATTGCAAACCATTGAGATATGCATACTAGTTGGGTTACAAGTCTGAGGGGGGGCAATTGTGGTCTACTGGTTAAGGAGTCAGGCTTGTTATCAGTAGGCTGCTGGTTTAATTCCAGTGCCAGTCGGCAGCACCTGAAGTGCCCTTGAACAAGACGCCTAACCCCCGATTGCTCCCTGGGTGCTGCAGGGATAGCTGCCCACGGCTCTGGGCGTGTGTGTGTGCTCACCACTTGCAGTGTGTGTGTGCTCACCACTTGCAGTGTGTGTGTGCTCACCACTTGCAGTGTGTGTGTGCTCACCACTTGCAGTGTGTGTGCTCACTCCTCGCAAAGCACGAGTTAAATGCAGGTGTCACATTTCGGTTATGAGTAACCGTAACTGACAATAACATGTCACTTTCACAGCGGAACTTATTCTTCCATTTCTTTTCATACCTTCAAACAAGTGCTTGTACTGGGAGAGGCTGTGACCCTGCAGCCATTCTTCAAGCTGACTTTCCTTGCTTTTCTTCCAGCGCACCTCCCAGAAGAAAACCCACAAGACTGAACAGAAAATGAAGGTCAGCAAAAAGCGGCTGTCCATCAGACCATCTTCGGCTTCCGCTTGGACCTCTGTGACGTTGGGTCTGTCTTACTCTGAGCCGTCTTACTGGGTCCTGAGTATCTCTTCCATGTTTTGTCCCGTTTTATCCCGTGCTATCCATCTACTGGAGAAATGTATTGAATATGAAGTCAGTTTTGCTCAATTATTTTTCATGCACCACATAATCATAAAATGAGTTTAAAGAGTCATTATGATGTAGGTCTGTGTAATTCAGACATGAGTAAATGAGACTAACAATAACTTTAGTGTTTAATAAATAATTATAATTAACAATATAACTGATATTTAAGTATATACATGAAGTGCGGTAGATTTATGTGAAATGATACCTGATAAAATTACAGAATGTCCCCTTTGACCCTGTTTTAACACATATATCTGCTGCTGACAACGCAGACTCAAACATTACATAACAGTTCTTGTTTGGTGCATACATGTGATGCAAATGACTTAAAAACAAATAAGTGAGTCGCTGATAAAGTTAAGCATTTGTTATCACACTAAGCACAATTTTAAAGCAACGGATAATATAAAGTTAATTAAAACAAGCTACTTAATCCAGAATAATTACACAATAACAGATACAGATAAAGTACTAACATACCGCACTGACATGCAATGCAGTCAAATAAAATCAATACGCCAAGTACTAAACCACAGACAAAAAATGTAATATTATTTCATATTTAGAAAAATGTAGCAACATTACCTTTTGCATTTTTACCTTTATGTCTATTGAGAACCGTAAAGACCGCAAGCTCTCATACAGCAGCTGGTGCAGGAAATGACGCAGCATATATAAAATGGGGAACGTGTCGTAGGATGATGACGTCAGAGGGCATGTTTCGTCGCAGAGTGAGAAACACACTAGAGTTGAATTGATAATGTAAAGCATATTGGTAACATACTGAATTAATCCGAAAAATATTTAAACATGGTGGTAAATAATTATACGGTACTTTATTACCTCTTCGACCGTGTGACTGTGATCATTTGTCTGGTGTCTTTGTTTATTTTGTGTAAAGTTTAAAGGACCAGAGGCTGCATTACAATTCTTGCAAAGTCACTGTTTAAAGCACAGACAGTCTGTAGATTATCAGCTTCACGATTCTTTGTACGTTTCACGAGGCATAATGTATAACATACACACATTTTAATGTGTAATTCCACTATTTATTGTATTTGTGTATGTATGACTCGAGGTTGTTTAGAAACAAATGTGTTAAATTGTACATCCCGCTTTGGTTGTTTACGCTGCTCACACAAAGAAACGTGCCGATGAATGCTTGTTCTAAAGAGTTACACAGGTGTCGTGTTTTGTCAGTAGATCAATTGCTTGTTTTATATGTTTGTCTTACCTTTCTGTAAGTCCAGTTTAAAAGTGTTACAAAACACCCGACCTAAGCATCTTTTGTCCTCTTTGACCAAAGAGTTTTATTTCTTCTGTTACATGTAGAAATTAACCTCCAGATAAAAAGATGTTTTGTTTGTACTATTTATAGGGACATTTACTGAAAACTGAAATTTTTACAGAAAGTCTACAGTTTATTTGTATGTTGCGATATAAAGACCAGTTGTGCTGAATCTATGCTGTAGGATTTCTGTTGTGATGTACTCGACTGTATGTGTAACTCCGTTTAGTGTGTCATTTCCTATATATTGTCACTAGATGGCGGTGTCCAGTGAACAATATTGTATGTAATATGTCTGGGTATCACATCAGCACTACTTTGGGACACGAAACACATTGCAAAACATGTCAACATTTAGTAGATATGATGATTTCATAAATAATGTCATTCTAAGTGACCATGCGAGAGAAATAAAGACATTGTGCAATAAAAACTTGATACTTGTATCCATGAAATAGATCTTTCTCATATGTTAATGAAGGAGCACTGGTATCTGTAAGCTGTGTCTGCTCAAACATTCATATTGCTTGGGAAGGTGTGAAGATTCTATTTTGAGTGTTTTCTTTGTTTTTTAAATGATTTTGTTATTGTTACATATATATTACATATCTTTCTGTATACTTGCTACAGGCATATATTATTTAAAGCTCTGTCAAGAAAGGAATCAATAAACGAAAAAAGTAAAGTTTTCTAGTCACATCATGCCAGACTGAAAGCAATGCTGAGACATTGCAAGATATTGCAGAGCGACTGAAATGTGCTCTGGTGCTCTTTTCTGTTACTCCTCAGAACTGTCTATAGCGCTGTGGCTATAAGTGATTTATCTCTAGCAAATATGAACTTCCAGTTTTTTCAGGAGGGGTGATTTTGTTCCCATGATCGTGTCCGTTGGTAATGCTGCTTTAGTTGCAGCATTTGTTCGGTTTTGGTTCAATTGTAGCTTGGATAGAAACTTGGCTCTTATAGCTTTAGCTGGTTACAGATTTATCATATGCAAGTTATATTTCATTATAAATGTGACAGTAATTTAAACAGTAATTTTCACCCAAAAACAAATAAAAATAACATGATAAATAAAATGATACATTTTCTTTGTATTTGACAGGTAACATTGAGAGAATATGGAGTTTTGAAAGGCTGTTGTAATAAGTACAAATGTTGTTAGGTTTGGTTAGTTAGCTAGTTTCTTTTTTATGTTTTGAGTGATGGATATTGATGAAAACAGGATATTTTCTGGATATGTTTAATTTTTCATTTAAAATCTGTATAGTGTTTTATAATTAAGGCTCTAGTATGTAACACATTTTTACATTTAATGTGTTGCCACAAGAGAAATAAAATGGAAAGAACATTTTAAAAATGGGGTAGAATGGGGTCAAAATAAACAGAAAGTAAACAAAAGCATGTTTTTGTGGTTACATCAGCACAATTTCTCTGTGTTTTTTGTTGTTCACTTGCTTGTCCCCACTTAGTGGTTTTTATATATATGAAACAGATTGAGGTAGAAGTAGCTGGAATTAATTAAGAGTTTCATGGATTTACTTTCGGCATTTGCAACATTTGAGTTGCCACAAGTACTTCTGGCCTAATGCAAAATTAATAAGACAAAATTTTAAAATGAGATAGAAATTACATTAAAAATGTTGTACAGACTGCTCCTCATTTAAGTACCTAACATCATGAATTCTGTTCAACTGTAAAGTTTAATAAGCATTAAAATCAGTATGATCAGTTTTGTTTGATCAGTTATTTGTAAGAATGATTTTGGCTTATTTTTTGTAATGATAGACACGCCCACAACGCCTTCACCATCGCAGTACACGAGGCGAAATTACACATTCTACTATTGCTATGGCTTGTGTGAGGAATTTAAAACGAGTTGTGAAGACTTTGCCCCGTAACCCGCTAATGGGGGGATGCATGGCTCATGAATATTCATAGGCAGGCCTTCACCGTAGTAACTTGGGGCTGATTTGGGCTGGTGTGAGTGCAGTGAAGATGGCGGAGGAGGAGGACAGCAGGACTGAGGCTGTGGCCCTCAGACACAGATTTCAGGATCTCATCTCTGAATTAAAAAGAAGCCCAGAGTCGCCGCTTGATGCCTCCAATAGATTTTGTCAGGATTTCTGCCAAGTACGACTTTCTTTATCTGTTTTAGCCTGTTAGTCTTTTGTTCATGAACGATGCTGCTTGGTTGCATTGCTGCAAACGTTAACAAACGATAACAAATCCAACAATACTTATGAAAGCAGTCATACATGTTAAAATTTGCCCCCGAAATCAAACGAAATAAGATGCACGACATAGTTTTTGCAGTCAGTAAATATTACAGCCAAGCTGTTTGTTTTTATGCTTGAAGCTGTTGTTGGCTAACATTAGCTTATTGTAGCTGCAGCAGTTTCTCAGAATAGTGATACATCGATACATATTTTGATATATGTGTGATAAATATATGCACATATAAATGTTATGCATTAGCTGTTGTTACATCGACAGATAATTTTGTAATGAAAAGGGGCTATTCAAGCAACACTGAACCTTTATTTTATTTGAACAAAACTCATTTAATGCAACCATTAATCATTCTGTTACATGAAGCTTGGTTTAGGAAATGAAACTGGACACTAAACTATCACTGCTGCATTCGAGGTTTACATCAGTAATGTAAGAGCACCATCATATAATCTGTTTAATTCTCAGAGGTAATATGTTCCATTATTGTTGGGGCTCCAAGCACGTAGGTCTGTAACCCCAATCAATGCAATTATTAGGATTTTATCAGGGACTCAAACATGTACCACAAACCCTGTTATAAATGATATTTTTATTATTGGGTCAAACCCTCACAAAGGGTTATTATTAGCATTATTACTGTTGTTATCAGGGTCGTAGCGAGTGTATCAGGGTCGAGTGTAAAAGGCCCTATTGTTTTATCTAAGATTATTTTTGCCAAGGTTCTCAGGGCTTTTGCAACCCTTTAACACTGAAAAGTTCTTATAACTTGGCACACATTTAGTGTTTGGAGTTGTTGGTGCAAAGGGTGGCACATGGGTGGTGCAGGGGGCTCAGTAGCGCCCCTATGTGTGGGGCACGAAATGGTAATGTATATATTAAAAATACATGCACACACCTGTATGAAACTTGGTGTGTGCATCAGTCATGTCGACTTAAGTAACTTTTATACTGAAACCCATTAGCTCTGCCCAACAGGAAGTCTACCATTTTGGATTTTTTTGAAACTGCATGTCGTAAACTTTTAAATGCTACTCCTAGTGATTTCATGTCATTGTCACCAAACTTGTTGAGCTGATGCCAAGAACATTCAGAACTGTGCAGGTTATTGATTTTTTTGAATGGTGTTCCCATGGTAGGGCAATAAATCAATGGCGAAAAAAACAAAACAGGACGTCCCTAATATATACAGTATGCATTGAATAATTTACACCAAATGTAGCCCCGCCCAGCAGAAAGTCTGCCATTTTGGATTGTATGTGGATTTTTTTGTCAATTCCAGTTTATTGCAGTGAATAGAACAGGACGTGTCTCATATCTTCTGTATTTAAATGACCAGACTATATAAAATCATAAAAATGCTTTAGGAACTTAAACAGACGAGAAAACAAAGGAAAATAACCAGATTAACCATGTTACATCTTTATTTTGTCAACATTTATCATAAATTTTACTAATATATATTGTAAAATTAGAATTTCATATTATTCAAACAAAATTCTGTCTTCCTGCAATCTCTTCTCTTCATTTCACTGTTTGTGGTGTATTTCCTTTTAATGCTTGTAACCCCAGGTAAATATCAGCACATTATTATGTTTACCTTAGCTCTAACGTTGAGTTGAGTCAATGTGTTCAAGTAAGCCAGATATGCATAGATGCTGTGCATTACGGCCATGATGACTCACGATTTGAGCATTTGCGTCAAAACTGCGCAGATTTGGCTTACATGAGTTTTACCACTTACCATGAAATGTAGACAGAGTAAACATAATTTAGAAAAAATATTCCCCCAAAGTGCCTAGTGATTTGACAGCGTTACCCGCCACAAGATTGTTACCCGCAGTTGGCGGGTGTTAATTTCAAACCCTGGGTATCAGTACGGCGAGGTAACGGTACAGCGAGGTATGAGTATGGCGAGACTTCACAGTATTTTTACACTGAACAGCTGTAGTGTAAATTGTTATGGGTCATTTCTCATGTTAAAGTGTGACCTGCGTTAGTCTTAATTTAGAGACCATGATGCTCAAACTTGCTAACAGAGTTAATAATATGCACACACCCATTCATCTCTCACCCACACACACATCTGTTATACTGAATTAGATTTAACTGTATAAGAACAACAGAAATCCTTCTGAAATTCATTATTATTTTGTGTTGTTTATACTGTGATGTTAGGATAATATAACTTCTGAAATGTTCTATGTGGTAAACCGAAAACAGATCACAGCATAAGTAAACTAAGTAATATAAATAATCTTAAAGCAGGATTATGGTAAAGAAATGTGAGAGATTTCATATGAAGCGTCAGGAACTGACATGTTTATAACTGTAATGTTTATAATGCATTATTATTATAGCTGTTTAGAGCAAAGTATTGAGATTAATTGTATGTAAAGTTTAACATAATTTGTATTTATAGTTATTATATGGTATAAACTTATTTATAATATTATATTGTTTATAATAATATTATGTTATTTATAATAATATAATATATGTTATTATATGATATAAACAGTACAGACCTAAAAGGGTTTTTTGTTAAACTGTTTTTCCTGGTAAGATTTGTGTGGAATTAATCTGATGTTTTTCTCTGTCAGGTTTTGATGAATGAGGGACATCAGCGGAAAGCAGATGCAGATTCACTGTATCTGTTGGAAATGTACACAGTGGCTATAGTGTGTTACGCTGAAGCCGTCCCCTTCCTCTGCCCGCAGTGTGAACACACAACAGATGTGCTGGACAAGCTATCATGGTATGTGTGTGTGTGTTTTACAAGCTGTAGGATGTGAAAATGATAAAAGCAGGGCAATATGATATAAAACTGTGTTTTGTCAATTTCCACCCTTCTGCTACTTATACCAATGACGGAAATAAAAACAGTTATCATATGTGGGAATTGATTAATTTTGGGGGAGGGGATTGTAGGAATTGTTGTACAATGTTATTAAAAACTATCCCTGTATTTTGAGGAGTTTACTTCTTCAACAGCCATGTTAATGCATATCATAGTTGTGTTAAATATGGGCATTTTAAAGTTGTGGAAATGCATTAAAGATATGAACAGGTAAAGTTCTAATAAACAGGACAGTTAAACAGTCTTTTAATTTTCTGAGGTACAAAGGTCTTTCATAAGGAAAGTGTTGCTGTATTATGAGCGAGCATCATCATCATTTATTTTAATGCGACTGATCGATTTGTCCCAACTCACTCAAAGTGCAAGAACTATCCGCAGCTTTATTTAGCGATCTGCATTTTGAAATAAGTTCTTTTATAGGTCATGTTTTCCTATCACTGCATTAAAAGTGTGATAATTTTAGAAGGGCAGCAAACATTAAATATCCTGGATGTCACTCGATTTAATTGTTGCCATTTGGTAAATCATTTCGGTACATCACATGGTGAATTAATAAATCTATTTAACTCTATTTATATGCTGCTCTAACTTTGCAGTAAAGAATCTTGAGGGTTGTTGTGTGCTCAGACAGGAATCTTCCTGGTGTTGTAGAACACTTATCTGCATGACTGCGAGAATGTTGCAGTGCGAGTTGTGAATTGTGTATCTGGTCATCAAACACCTCACAGAGGTTCCTAGAGTTGAAGTTAAACTTTAAAGTCATTCTAATGATGGGTTTGCCAGGATTACCTTTTACTGAGTTTGACCTGATGATTCATCCAATCGGAAATGTGTAACAGGCAAGCAGAGATCTGAATGGAGATAGTGGGGTCAGCTGGTTGGAATGACAAGTAAAGCTGTGTGTCGTCTGCTTAGCAATAGCATGAGAAGCCATGTACTTTAATAATTATGCAGAGAGAAGCTGTGTATATTGAGATGAGGAGAGGAGCAAGAACTGATCCCTGAGGAACCCCAGTGGTCAGCTGATGTGACATTGATTCCTCTCCTTACTGTGACTGTCATCTGGACAGAATTATTCCAGGTATTGCATTTTGAATCCAGGCCGCTGACTGTTAAATTATTAGGGTTAAGACAAGAGTTTAAAGCCAAATTCTGTTTATAGATGTTTATAGAGATAAAACTGCTTTTTAAATATAAGTACTTCTGACCTACACACACACACGACACACACGTTGAGGCTCGCTGAATGTATTGTGAGAGAGAGAACCAGTGTGATGCAGGTGGTCTTTGATAAATGGAAAACACAAGGCTGTAGCCTGAGCCTGGAGGTCTGCTGAAGACTTCTAGCTCAACATGCATATCCTGGTGAATGTTTCTAAAGAACTGAAAAGATGGACTGACGATGATCCAGAAAATAAGAGCCACGAGGTAAAGAGATTTGTGTTATTGGACACTGGTCTTGAAGAGGTGTGTTTTTGCTTGTATTACAATTGAACAATAGGGTATTTTTTGCCAGAAGTGTGATGAAAGTGTATTTGTGTAGTAAGATACCACAATGATGTCTGTAAGTTACATGGTTTAGGAACTGCAAACATTTTAGTGCGAGTCATTTTCATGATTCATACCAAAATGATCTTTATGTCTAAATTCTGATTCTGAAAGTACAGATGTTACACTAGTCAGTGCTCTTGTTCTCCACCAGAGGGCACTGGGTTCATTCTTTTTGTTCTGAAATTTACTATGGTTATTTCCCAGAATGCATTGTGTTATTATAATCATGATAAATTTTAGATTCTTAAAGGTTTTTCTGGAGCAGAATGTTACAGTATTTACATGTTTTCTGGGATAAAGTTGTGTTTTTTGATAAAAGACAGCTCTTGGGACACATCCCATGAAGAGTTAATAATACTGTAGAGAATCTGTGATTTGAGGAATTATCTCTCCCAGTAAGCTGGTAAACAACTCATCTGTGCTGTGTAAAAGCTTTAAACTGAAGTGAATTCACTTGATGATCTTGTTTAATTTTTAGGACCTGCCTGAATCTGCTGCTGTCATTCTCTGAACCAATCCCAGGTGCCTTATGGGAAGAATTTCAATCTTCTGTGACGGTAAGAGATGTTGTATGTTATTATTATTATTATTATTATTTATTTCACTATACAGCAGGGACTTACAAAGTAAGGTTGTCTTCAGACAACCAAAAGCAAAGGGATGAGCAGAATCATTTAAATTCAATCTCTACTAAATCTGATGTGCAAAAGTAGTAATTGTGTGACCTTAATATGCAAACAGTTTGTGACACGACAATGAGTTCGTGAAAAGTGGGGCAAGGAAAAACAATGAATTATATTTAAACATATATAATGCATTAATAAATTCGTTACAAATCAATACTGATAAAACGGACTGAGAGTTATCCAGTTAAAACTTTATTCCAGACACTCTCACTCTCTTTAGTTTGTTTATAAAGTCTGATGTAACCCATGGTGGTTCTGCTGTGGGGGTCACTGAGGCAGAGGTTTTATTTCAAGTTATTTGACAGGTTTTTGTCTTGAAACACTTGTTTGGTTTTGTCTGCTTAGTCATTCTCAATCTCAAGCCTCTGTTGCTAATTCCAAAACTGTGTGCCATAATTTTAGCACTAGTAACTGAGGCTTGAGCCATTAATCTGCAGTTATTAGAAAGAAAAAGACCTTGTACATGTTTACAGTAACAAGAGTATTAATATTAATTCATGACCTTTTTCTATCTGCAGTAATAAATAACAGAAAACGCTGAGAACAAATATCAGCATAAAAAATAAGTTGCCTCTCCATGATTGTTTGCTTGTGTTTCTTGAATAGTTGTTTCAGTCTAACATTGTGTTCTGATGGTTTGTAATGACAGGTGGCTGACGGCATTCTGCAGGCTCATGGGAACTCACAGCTTCACACACTGGCAGCTTTAGTGGAGGAGAACGGCGTGTGGTCCAACGTCACTCTATGTAGCCTTCTGTCAGACAACATGCCTGATGAGGAGAAAGGTGAAATACTGCTTTTGCTTATTTTCAGAATGTTTTGCCTGTTGTGTCTTTAGTGACATGTAAAAATGTCACTAAACTACAATCTTGATGTTGTTCTTGGTAGCTTGAATGGGTGTTTTTTTCATAGTTCATGAGTTTTTAGCTCGAGAGGGTCCTGAACTGCTGCACATGCGTGTGAAGCACCTCATCAAACAGAAGCGTGTGCAGAACGCTGCCCGCCTGGCAAAGACATGTGCAGAGTTTCCCCTGTTTGAAGGACGGAAGAATTTCAAACAAATCTACCTCGTGTGTCTTTGTGAAATAAAGTCACAACAAGAATTTATGCAAGAGGTAAGAGGTTTTTATTTCAAGAATCTGCCTATTCACATCTGCATGAATGCTAAAGTTAGTGACACAAATAGCAAAAATATTTCCTTTTTGCTAACATTACCTAACTAATCACACTTTGAAAACCCCTGTTTAGATGTTTTAGATAGGATACAGTCATAAGGGCTGCGTTCCCTGGAGATTTCCACTGCTTTCATTTGTGAAATGGATTTGTGGCAATGAAGCGCTTAGCTGTATCCATTTAGAGTTAGATTCACATGCAGTTAACTTTTAAATACTCATCCCAGAAAGTTTTCAGACATTTAAAATGAAATCTTTATAAAAACCATTTTAAGTGCATTAAACTCCAGTCTATGATGTTATTGATTGTGTTCATAGTGCAGTGTTGGATCTGTGTGCCTTTCAGTGTTGGATCTGTGTGCCTTTCAGTGTTGGATCTGTGTGCCTTTCAGTGTTGGATCTGTGTGCCTTTCAGTGTTGGATCTTTGTGCCTTTCAGTGTTGGATCTGTGTGCCTTTCAGTGTTGGATCTGTGTTTAATAGTCTCTGTTATGTTGGGCAGATAAAGGAGATAGACTGCAAAGATGCTCTGGACATGATTTGTAATTTGGAGTCTGAGGAAGATGAGAAGGGAGCTCTCAGTCTCTGTACAGCATTCCTGAAGCGGCAGCTTCTCACTGGGGATGTTTACTGTGCCTGGTAAGACCTGTAACTTACAAACCCACTTCCTCCAAATTGTGACGTAATAGTTACACTATCACAGTGACAGCACAGATTTTATTCACTGCCTGTAAAAACTACTTTTAGGGGTGGTGCACACATGACACAGGTGTAGAGCTCTGTGTGCATGTGACGTGTCCTCACTGTAACTGTCTTTTTTTCTAGTTTTAATTTATGTAACAGTGCTGTATTTGTGTAATTCTCTTCACTGTTTCATAATATATTCTTTTTCATCTGCTATTAATTGGTTTATAGTGGATTATTATACCCCAGTAGTATATATTAGTGTATATTATCACTGTTGTTAGCCTTTAGAGATTAACTACAACACAGCCTCAAAGTTGCTCTCATCAGTGTAATCATTTTAATAAAAATAAGTGTTTTGTTTTTTACAGGGAGCTGACGTTGTTTTGGAGTAAGCTTCTGATACGGCTAGAATCCAAACAGGCTTTCCTGGAGCAATGCAGGCTGTTAGCGCGACACTCTGGGAGTGTGTATCACATTCTGCTCCTCATCAAAGTTGTGCAGGCTGAGGTCAGAACGCTTTCATTCTTGTGTCTGTGTGTTATGAAGTGTAAGGCAATGACACTCAATGACGTTTTTTTTCCATAGATTGACAAAGATGGACTTGCGGTGTGTATTGAAATGTGCATTCAGGCACTAAAAATGGAAGTTCATGACAGTGAGGACTGCAATATTAGCATCTGCAAAACAATATCTTGTTTGCTGCCTTTAGACTTAGAAGTGAAACGCGCTTGTCAACTCACTGAGTTCCTGGTAAAGCCATCTGTGGACTCGTATTATGCCGTTGAGACCGTCTTTAATGAACCCGACCAGAAGCTTGATGAGGAAGATCCCCTTATTCTGAACTCACTACGGTGTGACCTGCTGTTGGCTTTAAAGACAAAGTGGCCCTTCGATCCAGAGTTCTGGGACTGGAAAACTCTAAAGCGTCATTGCGTTGCTTTGATGGGTGAAGAGGCGGCATCTATATTGTCTGCTGACAAACTTACTGACAGTGAAGACAATGAAACAGAAGTTCCTGATGTTCAACTGACGCTTTTAACCGATGAGCTCAGTAAAGTTGAGACGGAGCGAAAGAAGAAACGAGAAATGAAGAAGTTAAGAGAGAGGGGATTTGTTTCTGCTCGATTCCGCAACTGGCAGGCATATATGCAGTACTGTGTGCTGTGTGATAAGGAGTTTCTTGGACACAGGATTGTGAAGCATGCATTAAAGCATGTCCAAGATGGGATTTTCCGCTGCCCAATATGTGCCGAAAAATTTCAGACAAGGGAAATTCTAGAGCCTCATGTAACGTCACATGTTAAACAGTCATGTAAGGAGCGGCTTGCTGCTATGAATGCAAGCACCAAATCTCCTAGTTTTCACACTAAGTTCAGATCTGGGAGCGGTATGCTAAACAAACAAAAACACTACATCAAAACATCACAAGTAAGCCAAGGAGCAACAGTTTGCAGTAACAATTTAGATCCTTCAAACTGCGGCCCCGGCACAAACAGTAAAGATAAGATAAAGTCTTCATCTCCAAGACAATCCCACCCTATACGTGATGTTAACAACAGTAAAGATTGTTCCTGCCCTGTTGCAAGCTGTCAAAAAGTTTTTAAGTACTTTAGGAATTTGGTTGCGCATGTTAGGGCCCACAGAGATGAGCAGGAAGCAGTACATTTCCTAAAGGTCCAGAGTCAGAAGGCTATGTGCCAATATTGTCACCGTCAGTTTGTTAACTTGACCCACCTTAATGATCACCTACAGATGCATTGTGGTGAGAAGCCATATTTTTGCATTCAGCTGGGATGTAACTGCAGCTTTGCATCTCATGCTGAGCTTCTCGTTCACAGAAAAATGCATGCCGAGTTTCAGGCACAATGTACCTATCCAAACTGTGAGAGAATATTCAATGAGACATACCTGCTGTATGATCATGAAGCACAGCACTACATCACGTTCTCCTGCAAAACACACAACTGTGGCAAAGTGTTTTACACTCAGTCTGAGCTGGATCTGCATCAGCAGGAACACACAAAGCAGGACCTCCCTGCTGTTGATGAGGAACCACATTCTCAAGCGGAATTGGCAGCTCAGATGCCTCTTGCCTTAGAGCAACCGCCAAGCCAAATGAAAGAGGTTTTTCAAGAGCCCAGTCTAGTAAATATTAAATGCTTAGTTAATAGCATGTTAAACTTAAGTCAAGGTTCTACAGCATATCCTGAGCATCCAGCTCTGTCAGAAAGTGAGAATGTTTCCCAAACATCTGCCAGTCATGATCCTGATGCATCTCATGGCTTGCAGTCTAGACCTGAGGGTGCCGAGCAAATGAAGCGCTTTGAATCTTGCTTTGTAAAACTGAAGCCTATTCTCATCAATCCTGACGATCCCTTATTTTTAAATGCTCTGAAGAATTCTGACAGTGAAACTCAAACACTCTTAAAGGATAAGAAGCTGTTTTGTGTTCCACAGAATCAGCCAGAACATTCCACACCGAAGTCTTCTTCACCACTCCCCGGGACAGAAGCCAAAAAAGAGAAAATTCTGGCTTATGTTTGCCCGTTTGAGAGCTGTACTCGTAAATACAGCACCTCCAAAAGTTTATCAAGGCATGTTAAAAACGTCCATGCAGAGGCATTTGAGGAGTGGAAGCTGTCAAAGAAGTACAAGAGGATTGCAGAAATTGCAGCAAGAAAGTCTCTGTCTAAGCATACAAGCACTCCTTCCCAGATGATGAAGAAATGGATCAACAATTCCAGACAGACTCCTCAACCCGGTGAAGGAATTCAGCCGAAAACCAGTTTAGAGACAATGATTTTAAGTTCTCCGTCTGTTCTCCCTGGTTATGATAGTTTGCAGCCAGTAAGTGTGAAGTTGACCTCTCAGCTGGAGGGCACTCAAAGTAACGCCTCGCCAAATCAGTCAGGACTGATGCAAGTACCTTTATCTCAGACATGGACAACACCTGCAGTAGATGATATCAGTTCAGGTTTTTATGCACAGAAACATTTCACTC
The DNA here is from genome assembly GCA_036877545.1 of Yasuhikotakia modesta. Classification (NCBI taxonomy): domain Eukaryota; kingdom Metazoa; phylum Chordata; class Actinopteri; order Cypriniformes; family Botiidae; genus Yasuhikotakia; species Yasuhikotakia modesta. The sequence continues at coordinate 8,673 of JBAJNP010003112.1, read as the reverse complement.
CTATGACTTTATCTGATAATCAACAAACCAACCCATTATATCACCCTGATCCCATCTTAGATTACGCTTCTGCTTCAGTTTATGACGGCACAAGCCCTCTTTCCGTGAACATCCACACGCCCTCAAGTGTAATGAATGAAGCCTCAAAATATGTGTCAAGCTCTCTTAGAGTTCTGCATGCTCTTACTGGTGATCAAACTTGTGACTTGTCACAGGTTGAGTCAGCAAGTGTTGATCTTGGATACAGTGACACAGGACACAACCATCCCAAAGAGATTCCTATCAGCACCAGTTTATTGCATACTGAATCTCTGCCTGAGCAGAACATCAGTCCATGTTTCTCAGCATTTCCTTCAAGTGCAAGTCCTACATCAGTGCAGTCCCTGGAAAATTCAAACAAAGACATCAGCACAGATGCATTATTTTCCTCAGATATCAAATGTATGTCAAATCTTGAAACCCCTGATTTTAAGAAACAATCAGAAGATTTCTCAGTCCCAGTTTGCAGTGCTGTGCCTCAGACCAATGAGAAACATTCAGGAGATGTTTGTAATGATGAAATGTCCCAAAGGGTAACAGAGGGACTCTCTTCAGATGAACCGATTCTTTCAGGTTCTGTTGAAACCAATCAAACCAAGAAAATCAAATCATCTAAAAGAACGAAATGGCCTGCAATAATACAGGCTGGGAAAGTCATTTGCTGCAGGTGCTACAGAGAGTTTTCAAGCACAAAGTCACTTGGGGGTCATTTATCCAAACGCTCAAAGTGCAAACCTGTAGATGAAATTGATCTTACTGCTGATTTACCAGCATCATTTCTTGATTTTCTGAATGATCCTGGTATTTCAACAGTACAGATGCCTCTTCCCACAAATAACATACATGACCAAACTCATGAACCATTCATCTACCCATCATCAGAATCAAGTGTCTTTACCGAGAACAGACCACCAAGCCTGCATGGTACAAATTGCGGCATTCAGAACCCCAATGTACCCTCTCAAGAACCGCTCGAAATTATTCAGAATTCCAGTTTCTGCCACCCACCTGTACAAGAGACGGAAACCAATTCTGCAGCAAATTTCACTCCTGCAAATAACAGTGAAGATGGTAAAATTGTAGAAATTGAAAGAGCTTTGCAGCGTCTGGATTTAGTTGATATACTTAATCGGGAGCCGTGTGCACCTGAAAGCACTGACCTGCAAAGTGTTGTTAGCCTTAACACTGACATCAAAATGGATCCTTGTCACACAAGTAAAGATGAGGTGGAAAATAAGCAGAAATGTATTTTAAAGCCTTTTAGGTGTAAGGAAGACTGTGTTTATGGAGCAATGACAAAAGAAGCCCTTTTTAAACACCTTTGCAAGGTACACAATTATAGCGAGGACAAAATTAATGAACTGAAGAAAAACCCTGACAAACTGGCACCCTACAGCTGTCATCTATGTGCAAAGAAATTTACCAGAACCACAGGCCTTAAAATTCACTACAAAAATGTCCATCGCTATTCAAAAGAAGAAATGGCTTGCTTAAAAATCGGTTTTAGAAAGACCCGAAAATCTTCAGGAGAGTCAAAAGAGGTGCAGTTTAGCTCTGTAATAAAGCAGGGCAACGACTTATCAGAGCAGAATCAACATCAAATTGATCCAAAGTTAACCATGAAATCTATAGATTCAAATGTTAAGCAGGTAAGAGCAGTTGGTGTAGCCGCAAAGAAAACAAAATTCCCCACGCAAGACGCTTTCAGCACTGAAAGTCACAACGCCGCAGACGTGTCACAGAGAACATCAGTGAATCTGGAGGGAATTTCAGCTGCACATGCAAACAAGCTGCATGTCTCCTCTCCCGCTGCAGTCAAACAAGAGCCGCCACAGGAGCCGAGTGCTGGAAGTCTCTTTTGCACAATGAATGCACCAGATAAAATAACCAAAGATGCCATTATACAGTTTAATGGTAAAACTGAAACTAAATCAGATAAAGCTGTTGTGTTACAGGACACAAATAATACTGCAGTGAACAACATTGATTCTGGTGATTTAAGTGATAAGTTGAGTCTGTACAGGCCGTACCGATGTGTGCATGAGGGATGTGTGGCTGCCTTTTCAATCCAACAAAACCTGATCCTCCACTACAGAGCCATGCATCAGTCTGAGAATAATGAAACATCCGGTGGCACTTCTAAAGCTGACGGGTCTGTCCAAGTGCAGGAATACAAATGTCAGGTCAAACAGTGTTCAAAAGTCGTCTCAAAAGTCACTAGTTTATTGAAGCATTATCTTTTGCTTCACAAATGCACACTGGAAAAAGCAAGTGCGTTATTATCTGGTGTTAAAGTGGGTACCTTTCAGTGTGACCAGTCAAAGTGTTCTGCTCACTTTACATGTCATTTGAAATACATAGACCACATAAAAAATGATCACAAGGCAATAAAGGTTTCAGCAGATGGGGATTTTGAGAGTGTGGACCTCACATTCAAATGTCAGTTTGAAGGTTGTGGCAGAGTTTATACAACCAAGTCAAACCTTTTACGACATCTGATGAAGAAACATCACACAACGTTTGAAACTCTGAAGGAGCAAAATATACTGAAACATTATTCTACTCATGGTCTCACAGAACGATACATTGAGGATCAGAGGAACCAGTTTCTACTTTGCAAGAAAAGCAAAGAGATAATGTCAGAAAAAAACTCGAAGGATGAGGAGATGGAGCAAATAGAACTTGGAGACCAAACAGAAAGTTCTAAAGTCAGTTCTGAGATTGTGGGCCCAGAAATGAATTCTGCAACAAATGTTATAGTGAATGAAAGTTTCACTGCCACAAGTGGCATTAAACGGAAAAGGGGTCGTCCACGGAAGTCTGAACGGAGAAACAAAATCTGTCTAGAGAGAAAGCTAAGTCTTCGCAAAGGTGTAAAATGTATGCTGGAAGTCTCGGGATCCATACTAAACCATCAAGAAAATCATGTCGGGGATGAAGTTGCACTAAAACTTTATAGGCCTTCGGAATTTGAGGCATCCATCCTAAAGTTCAATGAAGACTCTACAAATCTAAGTAACTGGACATCAAAGCCTCAGCAAACGCAGCTTACACCAGCAGTCAGTGAGAGAGATGAAGTCCAGTGCATCGTTAACTTTCGAAATCCCCTAAAACTCGAGACTGTAAAAAATGTTAAAATTGTTATATATAAAAATGTTTCCACTAGTTCTGATCTGCTGAAACAACTTCAAGACATGCAGCCCATGGTAATCCTGAAGAAATGGCTGCACAGTTGATGGTTCGATTAGTGACTGATTTTTACCATGCGCTCAGGACCACATACTGTATGTCACATGCTGCTGACAGATACATCCAGTTACACTCTTTCACACATTTATAGTAGTTATAATACCTTGTTTGTGAATAGAGTTTGATTAGTGTAAAAAAAACTATTGTACAATATTTTAAATTTTGATGTGCTATTTATGGTTGTGTTAAAAACCATTTTGTATTACTGAAATTCATAGATGAAAAATAGGAAAACTTTTAAAATGTCCAATTTTATGTAGGAAGAAAGGATGAATGATATCCCTGTGGGATTTGTATTGTTTTGTTGTTGTTGTTGGTGAAGAAATGTATTTATTTTTAACTTAGCAAATGTGTTAATGTACTCGTCTTCCACCTAACATTCAATTAAAACATGAATACTCAATGTAAACCGACATCTACAGTATTTAATGTCAACCCTGACCAGACTGTTGTGTTTCAGTTGTGAGGGTATTTTCTTAAAATCAAGAATCAGGTTAAAATGTTTGTGTAAACATTCAATAAAGCACATAAAAGATAAACATCATTTCAAATAAAAAATAAAAGAACATGTATATAAATCTGAATAGAATTGTATGTATGTGTGAAATGCATTTATGCAGTAAGGAAATGTCAGTGGCAACTCTTCTGTATTATTATTATTATTATTAGTGCTCTTTATTTAGGGCCCAAGTTAGAGTTGTTGGCCGTTAGGGCTGAGCAAAGGCCATATACATGCACACACCTGTACAGAACCTGTATCTGTCATGTTGACAGATACATGAAGGGATTTTTGGGATGTCAAATAATCTTGAAATGGTGAGGCTTGTACATACAGCATGTGTTTTTATATGATTACACACTCATGGTGCCATCAGCTGGTAACAGGAATTGTGTTAGTAAGCTTACAGTGGGCACAGATGATAATGTTCAGGGCTTTTACCAGAGACTAGTGTAAAACTGACTGCAGTGTAAAAATTGCAAAGCTTCATTTGTTAGACAATCATGTTTGGAGCACATAAAAATGTGTATTTTGAAACAGCATATACTGCATCAATTAAATAACCCATCTACACAAATGCAGCACAATCTGCCTACATAGCATCACCATGGTCTGAATTGTTCAGACGTGCAGCTGAAGGTGAAATGAGAGAAACAGGTAAAGTTCAGCATTATTTCAGTACAGACAGCAAACAACCATGTAATTGTTAATAATTGTCATAGAAACTCAAACTCATACAGGTTTGTATGAGACAATCTTCTGTTAAACACAAAGGAAGATATTTTAAAGAGTGTTAGTAACCAGACAGTTTATGGTAACCACTGGCTGCCATACTTTGACTTTTTTCTAACATGGGGCAGTTGCAGGAGTGACGTAAGTGTTGCAGAACGCTAAACTAACATAATGAATACACACGAACATACAGCATGAACATAAGTCAATATCAAAAGTTTAATATTTAACATTTTTACATTATAGCAAAATAAATTATGCACATGTAAAGTATTTCAAATTTTTATATTACATGCATTGCAAACATTAGTAACTAAAATCTTTGCTTTGAACATTTACAAAAAAACAACAAGAACAAAAATGTCAGGCTTGTAAAAATAAACATTACATCAAAATGTGATAAATTAAGCTTTACATAAATAAAAACATTGTGTTTAATCTGGAGTTTAACACCTAAAGCTAGAGCGTTCCAGAAGTTCTTCATCAATAAGACGGTAGCATTGGGTCGCCCTCTTCAGACGTTCCTGCCTCACTGCCTCCAGTTCTTGTGCTTCTCTGGGGAGCGCAGATCCATTCTGCTCAAAAAACAACAGAAATTAAACTCATTTTCATATATTAGTTGAGATCATTGTATTGTATTAAGTCATTGTATTGTGCTTAGGACAGATTTCACTAAAGTCCATTTTAAGTAGCACATCCTTCTGCCAGTTGGTGGCGCTATACCTGAGACTGTTAAAAGCCTCATCAGTGTGATCAACCCACAAAAACATATTTCCTAAATCTGAGGTAAATCATTCAATGAATGCTGTAGATAGATTTTCTGTTTGCATTTTGCATAATTTTATTGCCTCGCCATGGCAACACCATGTGACATGAAAAATCCTTTCGCAATTTTGCATCTACAATGTTTTGGCATAATGCTTTCTAAGTTTGCCAATGAACACCAAATCCTTAGGAGCAAAAAGTTCCATGGCATTTTCTTGTTGAGAGGAGCCACTGGGAGGTCAGCACAAAATTGTTCAGGCTGACAAGTTATACCAAGTTTTGTACAGGCGTGTACATGTATGAATGATATATGCATTATTTGTGCCAGCCCTTGTCCAGACCTAAACACTGATGACTCTGACGTTTGTGCCGAGTTTTAAGAGTTACTTAATGTTGTTGATGTTTTTTGAAAACTTTCAAAAGTGCATTCCTAAAGAGCGCATGGTGAGCACATGCAGCTTTTGCACTTTAACTGTACCCCACAATAATCAAATGTTTGATGTAAATCACTCAATGCATGTAGAATATTACACACATGATATAAATATTGACAAATTAAATGCCTCACACTTATTTTGATTATTAGATTTTACACTTTCACAAAGTAAAGGTTTGCAGTAGAGACTGCAGCGCTTTATCAAATGAGTACCCCTGTCAAAACATATTACAACACTCATGACTCACTGCTGTATTCAATGTGCAGGAAATAACCTCTTAAAACTCACCTTGTCAACATGCAGCATGTGAACAGATGTATGGCAGCTGGCTAAGTAGGAATCTACCAGGGCCGTGTAATCTGACATAAGAGCGTCCAGTAAAACTAGCCGCAGAGGCAGCAGGTGAAGGACTGAAGCAGCCATGATCTTCAGCAGGGCAGGAGGACAAGGACGCATATACCACACATCTGGTGTCTCCTGCAGAGCAGAAGAAACGCTGTAAAGTCTGTCAGGGCTCATCATGTGGTACTTTAGTCTATTGATCTATTTATCACATTCAAATGTCGGTGGAACTGATTTGCAAGGTAATGCAAGTGTTTTCCATACATTGATTCCTGTTTATTGATCAAGTTAATGTTATGTTAATGTCTCTAATTAATTACAGAAATTCCTAGAATTCTTTAAAAGGGACCTTCTTGCTGTGTGATGCGACATCTGAAATGCCTCAGAAGCACCTAAAAAGTTTAGGTAAAATTTCTTCCAAACTCTTCAATGAAGAAATAGCGTGTAAGGAATTGCATCTCTACAAACATTTATGGATTTCTTATTTCTTTATGTACCGAACGTCATTCTAAAACCCTGATCCCAAAACTGAGGTTTGCTGCTCCCAACTGTGAATGCTGTGTACAACTGCAGCTCTAGTATTAATGTACATATAATGTTAGTTTAAACCTTAGTGCACTGTTCTTTGGTCCAGAGAGGAAAAAGTCTCATCGCAGGCACTTTTAGATGAAGTCGGACGACTTCCTTTTGAGTGCTGACCCTGTCTGGTAGGAAGCCCCCAGTGTCTTTGTAGAAAAGCATTAGATCAGCTACCTGCAGCACAAAAGTATCAACAACATGTACATGACAGCGCTGTGAAGAGGAATGATATAAGAGCAATCTCTGATTCTTATGTTTAATTACATATGCCATAATTCCTGACACACCTGTGTGTCAAACACATTAGTAAGATTCACTCCAAACTGATCTCTCAGACATCTGGCAATGCAGCGGCAGTCATGAGTGACCTGAGAGTAAGAAACTTCATTCATGATTTCATGTAAACAAAACAAATGTTTCAGGAATGAAGATTATCTTACTTTCAGAATGTGGTGATTTTCCAGAATCATGCTCAGCCCATTTCTAAAAGCTCTTCCACCAAGTAAAAGGATGTCAAAGAGATAGACTGTGTTCTTACAGGCAACCTGCATAAACAATTCATGCACAAACTGATTTACTTAATTCATTATAAAGTGATTTATGTCCTCAAATAACAGGAATATCATTTTCTTTCTTCCTCTACCTGCCCGTGCAACAGAGTGACCACCCTTAACTGGATTTAAATAAAGGGAAAACACTTTTAGACATTGTAATGTGCAATGTATCATGCTGTGATAGTAATGAAATCTCTCTGAAACATTCATTTCTCCTGCTTTCACATAAACACACAAATTCTGTGTCTGTACATGTCATTCACAAGCTGTCTGCAGTATTCGCAGCTGACCAATTAACACACACTGTACATTAGTACTACATTGTAATGTAGCTCAGTTGGCAGTGTATTAGTGCAAAGGTCATGGGTTCATACCCCAGAAAACAAACATAAAATATACATTAATGTACATTTGATTAATTATTTCAATGAATGAATGCTGTAGGTTGCCGTGGATAGAAACATCTACCAGATGCATAATTGTATCTGTACAAACCCATGAATTTACAATATGATAGCAGGTGTCTTCAGAAAGCCCATGATGTCCACATCACATCTATAATCACATTTAATGAGGTTTACCCATCTCATCTCATGCCCATAATGACACAGACCAAACATTCAGAAAACACATTGAATGTTAGTAGGAACTACATTTCCCAAACAACATGATAATATTGCCTTTCAATCATATTCAACAATTTTGTGTCTGAGGGAAAAGTTTCACTAACCTGCAACCAACAAAGTCTTTCTTGCTCAACCCGTCCGAATAAATCAGCCCCAATTCCAATCACCTTTTGTTCTTGGATGTGTGTAACCTGTACAGCAATGGTGACATTCATTATTTAGACACGATAACAGATGTAAGGTGAAATCGCACATGTTGAAAGTATTAAACTCACGGCTGGGCCAAACTTTTCATTAAGCTCATCTATCGCCACATAGTTAATCGAGTCCTCATGGTCAACAAAATCTAAAAGCAAAATACATGGAAATAAACACAGAAGATAATAATATAGAAGAAACGCTATATTCACTGTAAACATAAACACAACTACCCTGCATCGCCCTGTTTCCATATGACTGAAACTTTGACTTGTGCGCTTCATCGACACTGAACCTGTAGACAAACGCGTTACTGATGTGAAACATAAAACAGCGAAGGTTTATTTGTCTAAAGACTCACAGAATGTCTTGATCCGCAGAAAAGGCTTCAGAAAATTCCACTTAAAACAAAGAGCAAATGAAACATGTGAAAAGCAAATTTATTCAGTGGATAAAATAAAGTCATTGGATCATTTTACCTTTAACAATATCTTGTCCAAAAAAAAGTTTGACTCCTGGAAATTTCCTGCCGCTCTGCACGTCAAATACTAAAGAATCGCTCACATGAAACATTATAAAATCAGACTCCTTAACCACACACACACACACACACACACACACACACACACACACACACACACACACACACACAC
>JBAJNP010003111.1:23365-42050 GCA_036877545.1 Yasuhikotakia modesta | reverse complement strand
CCTTCAAAGTGTTATTTGTGTTTCTCTATATGAAGACTGTGTTAGTGACATGAAAACAAAATGGCATTTTTAAAAATATGCGAAGAGTTTTGACTAAAGTGCTGTGATTTTCAAACAAGCTGGGTATGGTGTTTGGTTAGTTGTGTGAAGTGTTTTGAAAAATAATTTTGTGTTAACAACCATTAATAAAACTGTAAGAAAAGTGCCGAAAAAAATCATAATGTAGAGAAGTGCTGCCATCCTGTGGTGCATCATTCCCTAAAATAAATTATTTATAAGTTACATAAATTAAGTTATATAAATTAATATGGTTGTTAAACATTGTGTGTATTAGCAATAATACCATGTTTTCTGTGTTGCATGTTTCATAATTGTCTGTTTATATTGTTTGTAAAATGCTTTATTATAAAACGATATATAAATAAAATTGAATTAAACTGAATTTGTTTAAAAGCATTTGATTCTAAATTGCATAGTACATTTGTTACATTAAATGAATGGATAATTGTGCATGAATGTAACACTTTTGTTGCAATTGTTATTTATACATATAAGTATAAAATCCTAAAACAAATGATCATTTGTTTTTTCAAATTTTACAGAAAGATTTGCTGCAGCAGAAGTCAGGCTTGAGGCGTTAGAAGTTTATGTTAATAAGATGATGTGTAGCAGAAGCCAGAAACATGCCAATGATAAGAAGAACAATCAGCAGAGAAAAGCTAAACTAACTGTAGCACTTTGTGGCACAATGGCTGCTGTTTCTGCATAGAGAAGTGTGGATGCAAAGACAGAGCCAGGAGTGGTGGGATTGTGATGTGAATAAACTCACTGAAATAGATGCCATGCACAATTTTACAATGTCAGAATGTTACTTTTAATGATATCTCCCAGCACATCTTTATCCTCTTATGGCAGGACCCTAATTTAAGGCAAAGGAGGAGTTTAGTGAGATATTGTTCAGTATTGTATTGGCTGCCAACAGGGTGGGTTAAGAATTGCTGGTCTTTCCAGGTAACCCTCCTGCCTCTAATAATATCTCAAGCTTGGTTCCACCACACATTCTCCATCTTGGACAGCTAAAAACCTTGGTGTAATTTTTGATGACAAACTAACATTCACTGAACACATCACTAAAACAGCACGCTCCTGCAGGGTTGCTTTATATAATATCAGAAAATCCTACCCATTCATTCAACACAACTCTTGGTCCAGGCCCGTCATCTCTATTGCAATGCTCTACTGGCTGGCCTTCCTGCAAAAACAACCACCGGTTCTGCACCATCATATCTTCATCTCTTTCAAATACACACTCCATCCAGATGCCTATAGTCATCAAACAAGCAACATCTAACCATACCGTCCTCCAAACATACGTCACCCGCAGTTTTACATTTAATATCCCCCGATGGTGGAATGATGTCCACACTGTTCGGTCTGCCTCATCTCACATGCTATTTAAAAAACCACCTCTTTCAGAAACACCTGTCACCACTAAAACACACACACACAAATCCCTTACTCAACAGGAACCCACTCAAATACTGGAACATTGTCTATCAAGAAAAAATTGTATCTTTGTATGGTTATGCATACTGTTGTGATTTATTGCTTCCCTGTTCTCCTCACTTTAGACAAAAGCGTCTGCTAAATGCTTAAATGTAAATGTACCGCACAGTGCCTAACTTCCAGGTTATATGCTTATATGGATTTGTCACCCGAAATACAAAATTTCTGACACAGACTGATTTCACTGCTCTCCTACATGTTGTGATGCAACAGTACCTGCCAGTGCAGAATTGTGATCTAGAATGACGTAAAAGTAACATGAATTCCAATATGACTGTTCAGACTGTGGTCACATTGTGAAACATCAGACTTGTATCAGATTTAGAGCCACATATAGAAATGTCTCAAACCACAACCAAAAACATCACATTCAATGTGATTTGTGCTGTTCCCATTGTCATGCAAATATATACATATACTATATACATAACTATTGGTAATTACGTCGCAACACATTTGTCACGGACAGTATAAAACAGGCATATCCAATTTTGTCAATGCTGTGGGTATCACAGTTACACAAGGGGCATTGACCCAAGAGAAGAGTTGATGGTTAACATGTCCTAACCCATAAAGCCTGCTTAAATTACTTGTTTTTCTTTAACCTGTTATAAATTTGTCAACGTTATATAAATAAAAGATGGTTATGTATCAGTGGAGATGAATAATGTGGCTCTATATATTTGATTAAAGTATAAAGACATTTAACTCTTGGTTATGGACTCAATGCAGTGATTATACTTATCCGACACGAACTGGTCCATCGATGTATTGGTGACCAATGAGAGCGCAGGAACGGATTCCGATCGCCAATCAGAGCAGAGTATCAGGCATGAAGCTCTGTGAGCGTCCACTCACCGACGAGCACCCGGTGCCTGTCGTTGCCGTGAGGAAGGTTGAACTAAATCAGCCGCGGCTCAGGGTGGGACGCTCACTTTACATTTCCTTCTCATATAATCCCGTTTAAACTTATTCAGATACCGGCCTTATGTTCACATCGGTGTAATCAGTCGGTAAAGGGCAGATATCTGTGGTAGGCGGGCTGAAATCAGGGCAGAAATTCGTGTGAGAGTCGTGTGAAAAGCGCGGAGGCAGAGATGGAGGAGAAGGCGATCACCAAGGAGCTGGACCAGTGGATCGAGCAGCTGAATGAATGCAAACAGCTGTCAGAGAGTCAAGTTAAAACCCTCTGCGAAAAGGTATGTGCAGAAACGGAGTAAATCACGCCGTTTGAAGGCCATTACCACGAGTTTTCCCGATTTCCCCGTTAGCCGCGTTAGCGGATTGACAAGATGGCGGAATATTAAACAGACACCGCAGTCAAAAACAGCCGCTATTGGGCTGATTTTTACTGGTAATACAAACACACAGCTGTTCATTAAATACCACAAAATCACGTGTTGAATGTTAAAGTCTTTTAAACTTTTTGTGATTTCCGTACAGGAACTCTCCATAAATTACAGTTATTAGCATAATAGTGGTGTGGGAATGAGTCGTGGTTTAAAATGGACATAATTCATTCCAGGCTTTTAATCAATTAGTTTTAAACACAGGCGCTTTCTCGCGCACATCTCACACTAGGAGCGCTTTCTTGTTCCAAGCCGAGCGCGATTTGTCGCTGGTTTCTGGTCGGAGCTCCCTTACGCCATTAGCGTTTCTGGTCGGAGCTCCCTTACGCCATTAGCGTTTCTGGTCGGAGCTCCCTTACGCCATTAGCGTTTCTGGTAGGAGCTCCCTTACGCCATTAGCGTTTCTGGTCGGAGCTCCCTTACGCCATTAGCGTTTCTGGTCGGAGCTCCCTTACGCCATTAGCGTTTCTGGTCGGAGCTCCCTTACGCCATTAGTGTGTTTTCATCTGATTTATGAAAGATGTACAAACCTTGTTTTCAAATGGCATGTCATGTATTTTTTTCTGAGATATGGATATCAGAATAACGGCACTAAAATAACACTTTTGAGTAGCCTGGTGTTTATCTGTTTGCTTTGCTCTGTTTTCAAAATGGTGTTAACAAACTTGTCACAACAATAGTTTCTAATGCAATTCGATCTAATGCACTACATTACTTTGATACTGTATACCATGATGAAATCCTCAGTTGAATGTCTGTTATTGTTTGCCTTAATGACAAGAACAGTTTTCACAGGCTTTCTTTCATCTTTCCTTTGCAAACAGCTGCTGCATCCCAACTCACCTACTAAATGCCCCAAATGTATATACTGTTTTATGTAAAACTGTATGTCTTAGTATTTGGGTGTAGTAAAAGTGTGCAAGTACTGAAGTTGCCTAGACAACATTCTGATCATTAACAATTACACACAGTAAAATACAACTCCTACCTGCAGTTACACATTTTTAAGCATTTTTGACCTACTGGTTGGAGAGTAGACCAGCAGGTAGCAACTGAGGTGCCCTTGAGCAAGGTACCTAACCCCTGATTGCTCCCTGGGTGCAACAGTGCTTGAGATCATTTGTCGTTATTAACAGCTCTGTGTTTGATTATCTTCCAGGCTAAAGAAATCCTAACCAAGGAGTCCAATGTTCAGGAGGTAAGATGTCCTGTCACAGTCTGTGGAGACGTACACGGCCAGTTTCATGATCTCATGGAGCTCTTCAGAATTGGAGGGAAGTCACCAGACACAAACTACTTGTTCATGGGTGATTATGTTGACAGAGGCTATTACTCTGTGGAAACCGTCACGTTGCTTGTTGCTCTGAAGGCAAGTTCTCACATATAATGATTATAATCCTTGTCCTTAACAGAAAAACATAGAAAGGACCCCACACCCCAAAAATTCTGAAATCTGTAGGAAGGGTATATGCTCCTAATACTTAAAGGATTGAGTCGCCATCAAATGAAAATTCTATATAGGATTTATACATCGTCATGCCATCCTGGTGTTGACTTCCTTGAGACAAACTGTAATATTTTGGTTTACCTGCATTTTACACTTTTGTTCTTTAGAAATTAAACCCTTAGATTTAAATACATTTACTATTAGAAAGATGTCAGGCAATTAAACACTATAACTTTGCCTTCGGATTTTTGAGATTCTGTAATTGGATTTGCAGCTTTGTATAATTATTGGTTAACTCTAGGTAAGGTATCGTGAACGCATCACAATTCTTCGAGGGAATCATGAAAGCAGACAGATCACACAAGTGTACGGCTTTTATGATGAGTGCCTACGGAAATATGGAAATGCAAATGTTTGGAAATACTTCACAGATCTCTTTGATTACCTTCCCCTAACTGCCTTGGTAGATGGTCAGGTACGTTCATTTCCTGGGGTCTCTCTCCTCTGGTAGAAATGACACAACAGAATAATGGGTTTGTTCTTGTTTGCGTTGCAGATCTTCTGTCTTCATGGAGGATTGTCACCATCCATAGACACTCTTGATCACATTAGAGCTTTGGATCGTTTACAGGAAGTTCCTCATGAGGTGTTGAACATCTGTCCCATTATATCTATTAGTTATAGCAGCAGATTTGATTGAAAATCTCAAAATACGAATAAATCCTGATGTTCTTTTTTTAGGGGCCCATGTGTGATTTGTTGTGGTCAGACCCAGATGACCGTGGAGGTTGGGGTATTTCTCCTCGAGGTGCAGGCTACACATTTGGGCAGGATATATCTGAGACTTTTAACCATGCAAATGGCCTGACGCTGGTCTCTAGAGCTCACCAGCTAGTGATGGAGGTGAGCTGACTGCAGAGAACTGGATGTTAGCATTTAACCACATGCTTTGTTCACGCCACAATTTGTTGTGGCCTAAATAAAATCTCACTTGTCTCAAAAGTCACATTGAATTTGACATTGCCTCTTCTGATCTAGCCCCAATGTCAATAAAAGCACAGACTCCTTCATTTATTTTAAATTTTTTTATTTTTGTTTGTTTGTCTCCAGGGTTATAACTGGTGTCATGATCGTAATGTGGTAACAATTTTCAGCGCCCCCAACTATTGTTACCGGTGTGGAAATCAAGCAGCCATCATGGAGCTAGATGACACTCTAAAGTACTCTTTGTAAGTATATTAATGGTAAATGCTGCCCACATTTTAATGATTCTGCATTCATAATACAAATTTGACCTGACCTGGTATTTGTGATTTCAGCCTGCAGTTTGACCCCGCCCCTCGCAGAGGAGAGCCACACGTTACCCGCCGTACACCTGACTACTTTCTGTGAATGTCTCTCTGCACAATATTGCCATCAGATTATAACCTTTATTCAGTTTAATAAGATGAAAAGAACAGGCAAAAGTGTTAAAAGATGCTGTTAATTCAAGTTAAAACTGATCCAGTGAGAATTATCTGTGGACCATAAGGTTTGTGCCATCACCAATCAGATCCAGAGCCTCTGTCTGACATGACCATGAGACATCAACCTGAATACTTCCTTTCCTACAGTCTTTAGATAAATGCTGAAAACCCTTCTGCTCCAGTTGTCTTTTAAATCTGTTTGCACTTTTTTCAACAAAATGAAAGCTAACACAGTCCAATATCAAACTTATCCAATATGTTTTCTGTTTGTTTTTTTTCATGTGTAATGGGTGGAATGAGGTAAAATGCTTTTATATCCCAACCTCCAGTATTTGCAAGATCATCTTTCCTATGACAACAGACCTGTTAAACCAACTCGCATGTCACATGGCAGACGGTGACATGTCATAGGAATGCTGTTTTATGTTTCAGTGTGTTTAAGGGGTACCAGTTCAAAATAAAGATGGGATTGCTCCTTTCTTCTGCTGTGTCCTGCCTTAATTATTTTGTCTAATGGAAAGTTAGTGATGTTTACCTGCCAGCACTGGAATCATTCCAGCAACCTTCTGACGACAAGCCTGGCTCACTAACCAGCAGACCACAACTGCTGATAGATGTTTTATAAAAATAGAAGTGTTGATGCATGTTCAATATGTATTTTTTTTACCATTTTAGGTATTTTAGCTTCATCTAAGATTCCTTTGCCTCTATATTAATTTGCTTGGAAATATAAAAACTTTTTTAAAAAAAGGTTTTAAAAAAAATGTAATGGTTATATCACTAGACATGGTACAGACATCACAGAACAATGGAAAAACTCCCAGTAACTGAGTGTTAAATAATGAAAGCTTTGTTCTGGCATGATCAAACTGAACTCCAGTTCTCTGTATTTTCTCTTTCATTGGGAGAAGACGAAACTAAAAACTTTCAAATTAAATCTTTCTCAGAATGTGATTGTCACACTGGCCAGACCATCAGTCAGAAGTTCATACTTGGGTGATTGTGCATAGATTATTTAGCATTATTAGCTGATTGTGTGCCCTTAGAGGAGGGTATAACAAGGCAATGTTCATTTGCTGACTGTAGGGATATGTATATTCTGGTTGTTGTTGGTGGTGATAGAGTTGTGGAACCAAGCTGGACTTCGAAGTTGTTTAAAGTCTTGGCTAGGTTAAGTTGTACGTGGTGTCTTCCATTCAGGCTGAATGTGTGCCATTACCATAAGATCATCATGGTGGAAGGAAAAAGGTCTGGGTGTTAAAGGAATGTGTGTGTAAACCAAAACAGCCAACCTCCCATGCATCTATAAAGTGCTGAGATACAGCTTATTCATGCTGGCTGCTAGGATTGCTCGGGCCTGGCTAGACAGTTTCCATGGTAATAATTAGTCAAAAAGGCCACCCGCGTCTCTGTAATGCCTGGTTGCTAGGGTGTGACTATACAGTTGAAATGGCTCAATTTGCTGCTTTTTGCTAAAATGAGCAATATGAGCTTAAAAGCTTTCCCATCCCCCAAACTTTTTGATGCTCTGACACAGAGTTATGACGTCCCAAAGATCTGTCCAATGATACGTCTATGGGATTTTTAAATGTAAGTTTATGGGACAGTTGCTGTGAACCCACCCCCAATCATTCTGATGCAGAAGAAAAGCCCAATGTTAAACCATGACATTTTTCGTCATTGTATGACGAAAACATTGTATAATAAATATTGTATAATCATTGTGTAAACCAATCATTTTAACCCTCTTTCATGGGTTTACGACAAACAGTGCAGAACAAGTTACATACCGAAGTTTTGTCCAGATATTCAGTATGCAACAGAGTTTGCTTTACAAGCACTGTTAATTGTATAAATAAGTGTTCATAAAGTCGTTAATATTAGGCTTCACATCGAACGACAAACCAAACGAAAGTTTTGCAGCGGTTCTATGACGGTCTCAAAACTCGCAGCAATAAACTTTCCTGAACTGCCACAGTACAGCCGACAATGGCGAGCCCATGTCAGTCGTTGTTCAACCCTTGAGTCAGAGTTGGATTTTGATGGAAACCTTTATTGATATAAAGCTTCACTGCAATTCGATTTGTTTTGTGACACGGGGCAGAGATTTTGACGTCACGGCTTAACGTCACTACTGTGACGCGCACGCGCACATCGCATCAGGCCTTTTTGTTGACGTTCGGTTTAATCGCTCCGTCGCTGTAAACTTGTAGTTACGGTAAGAACGAAATCAAATATGAGATAAACGCGTCGAGTTCAGATGCGCATATCGACCTGATGTTGTGTTTGTGAACGTGTGTGTTTGTGTTGCTTTAACTGCAGCAGGCAGCGGCTGCTGCGAGCGGCCTTTAGCCGCGCGGCTAGATTCCATAGCGTCATCAGCCGCTGCTGTTTGTGATGATGTTATGGTTACAATTTATCTATAGAACATCATCAGCACCAGCAGTCAGTATTAAAGTGTTAAACGCATTTAAAGTGCGCATGTAAACACGGTAATGTGTTTGATGTGAGCGCCGTAACTGTACAGCATCGATTCATGTGTATCTACATGATTGTGTTTATTGTGGAACATGTGGCCTGATGTACATTCAACATGTTTAATAGCGATGTTCGGTGATATGAATGTAAGGTAATGGAGCTAGCATGAATCACTAACTCACACATGAGCTCCATCTTTCTTGTGCCCTTCCTGTTTGTCTCATGTGCTCGTCGTGTAGATGCCGACTATTAAACTGCAGAGCTCTGATGGAGAGATGTTTGAGGTGGACGTGGAAATCGCGAAGCAGTCGGTCACTATTAAAACTATGCTCGAAGGTAAACAGCCTGTAGCGCGTGTGTGGAGGTATTAAAGGGTATAAAGATGATACTGGGTGTCTTAATTCAACACAACTTCTGTTGTCAGACCTGGGGATGGATGATGAAGGAGATGATGACCCGGTCCCTCTGCCCAATGTGAATGCAGCTATCTTGAAGAAGGTGAAACAGCAACATATAAACCTCATATTAGAGGCCATTGTGTTTGTTTTACAGGCATACGGTTGCAAAGATATTGACCTTGGGTGGATGAGTAAAGATAGACAGAACATGTCAGACTGGTGATATTCACCCGAAAATCAAAGAAAAAATATGGTGTTGCCTATATTTAAGCACCTTTATGCTTTTCTACGTTCATAGGAGCATTTTGCACTCGTGTTAGTTTAGACACTACACTAGCTTAGACTAGTTAAAATGTCTATGCAGCTGTATAAAGACTGAATGAATGCTGTTTGAAATGCTGACAGGTGATTCAGTGGTGCACCCATCATAAGGATGACCCCCCTCCCCCCGAAGATGATGAAAATAAAGAGAAGAGGACAGACGACATCCCTGTGTGGGACCAGGAGTTCCTTAAAGTAGACCAGGGCACCCTGTTTGAACTTATTCTGGTCTGTATTTTTCCCACTGAAAATGCTGTTTCGCTAATCACTTGTATTTAACTTATTAAACACGTTTAATACATATTCTAATGCATTTAATGGGTTATTTAATGTAATGGGAGTAATCATTTGTTAAGAAGGTTAATGAGACTGGTTTAATACTGATATTTTGCAAGTGCTTTGCTTGCGTTCAAACAGACGTTTGTCATTTCTTTGATCGGGTCACATGTGGTGTCTGACTAATGCAGCCATAATGTATTTATGCACCTATGTTCTTATAATCGGAGACATTTTAATAGGGAACTAGTTACGTCTCACCACCTGTGATCACCTGAAATTAAATCAGACTCATAAGTAACATCAGTCCATTCTTGCACAATGCCATAAAAGTATCAGTGTACTAAGCCCAGGATACAAACCCTGTGGTCTTATATCAACCAAAGGTGAGAAGCAGTGATGCATTCACACGATGACCACAGCTTCATTTGCAACATTTGTAATGGCCTCATCCATTTCCTTTTATCTCTTCTGCTTTTGTTTAGGCTGCAAATTATTTGGACATCAAAGGTTTGCTAGATGTTACTTGCAAGACAGTTGCAAACATGATCAAAGGCAAAACCCCAGAGGAGATTAGAAAGACTTTCAATATCAAAAATGATTTCACAGAGGAAGAGGAAGCCCAGGTGAAGCACATGCTGTCCTCTCTCTCCTTTCAGTGCTGCATGTTGTCATGCACTTTAATCTCTAGAACCTTCTGTGTCTGTCACAGGTACGCAAGGAGAACCAGTGGTGTGAAGAGAAATGAAGAGCCCGACACACTGACACTACGCATTGTTCCAAAAAAAGAGAAAAATTGCACTGCGCTGTTCATATTTGATAAGATTCAACACAACAAAATAAAAAGTGTTTTGCTGGCATGAACATTTTCATCGCTTGTGTCGTGCAAAAGCCTTCCTTCTGTTTGTCATTCCTTCATGTATCTCACTCAGTAGACCTGAACCCTTATACCTGTAGAAAACACACTCCCTGTTTCCTGTTACCACCGTATGCCATTGGCATTTTTTTACAGGACGTCAGCAGAGTAAACAGTAGATTTCTTTGCCTTGTTTTGAAAATGAACATATAGCTTGAGGAAGTTTGATAAACAGTCACTTTTGTGTTGACAACAGCTAACTATTGAAAATCTACAAAGACCTGAGATGTTAGTAGCTTGTGTAGTGAACTGGAAGTACTTGTGTCGTCTGTCATTATTTACTCTGCATCATTGTATAGGAATGGGAGCCTTTTAAAGTTCTGCTCCCAAAATGGCAATTAGGATCGTTAATCTTTTTAAATTCCAAAAAAATAAAAGACTATTGTGGAATTTGTCATTTCTGTGAGATTTTTTTTAAGTTTCTTCATGCTGGGCCTGTTTTTTTTTCTTCCTGAATGTCCATGTTTGGTTCTGCAGCTGCTCCAGAGTGATGCTAACAGTGATTGTCGGCCTAATGTCTGGTAAGAGACGCCACTATATAAACCCACAGAACCTTGTGTAAAGAGTTATCAAGGTTATTCCTACCCAGAGGAAAAGAGTAACATTTAATAACTTGAGTTAGACTTTTCATAACCTCACAATCCACTGTTGTAGAACTAACACCTATGTGATGTTATCTGCATCTAAATATGGCACAATGTCCACCATCAAAAACACACCTGACACTAATAAACATGTTAGTACTTTACACTGCATGTTTTTAGGTAAGTCCAGTTATCCTCTTTAAAACTTGACACTTTAGTCACAGGAAATGATGTTGCGTTTTAGAGCGTTGAATGTCCAAAATAAATGAATCAAGAAAACAACAAAAATAATGTAGATAACATGAATGCAATGTTGTTTACAAAAGGATCAGAGCGAAATGAAATATGTTTTAAAAATAGTTTAATAAATCTAAAGAATGATTATTATTACATCAAAAGCAAAGACAAACGGACGTGTGAAATGACAGGGCGCTGATGAACACTGCGCCCCCTGCTGGAAATACAAGACCTGAGAAGACTGCATGACTGCCGCTAGATAGGACACAGAAAACAAACAGGACACATGCACAGGCTTCATTTCATAAAGCGGGGCTGGGATGTGTGACAGGAATAACATTAAATTAAACATACAATAATAGCTATAAAATGGCACTTCTGTAAAACCGTAAACAGCCAAGGAATGTTTTTTTTCTTTTTACATACAGTAAAAACATAAAAGTTTATTTATTTTTGAATTTTTTATATCTATAAAAGATTAAATTTTACAACACTGATTGTAAAAGAATAATTATGAGAACTGACACTTTCTAGTGATGTACTGTCATGACAGTTTCATTACACCCTGTAATGAGAAAATCCAGCAATCGCAGACAAAACCTGCAGGATAAATGTAACAAAAAACAGAAAAACACGCTGATATACATTTACTATGAAATATATAAACAACATTGTTCTGCATTACAGTATTGAAAATGAGATTTGTTTACATAACAGTAATAAAGACTGCATTTCACATTATGAATAAATGTGAGATTTTTCACAGGACTTAGTATGATAGTACAAAGCAAAAAGAATTTGAATTGTTTTACTTTTGATTTTGTTCTTTATGAGATTCACCCACTTCTAGTGACACCTGATAGGGTAAGATGATGTTCAGCCTGGTGTGTTTTTATTGAGGAAGATACTGAAGTATTGGGTTTCACTGAGACTGTATGAGGGGTGGGAGCCACTGGTCATTGTGGCTGATGTATTGTGCACTCTGTTTTAACTCTGCTGCAGTCCAGTGAAAGTCTGGGTGGATGGGGAGGGCGTTTGCTGCTTTGTGGGTGGGGACTGCTGACTGGGGAAGTGGGGCAGGAAGCGCAGGAGGGCGGGGGAGAGGCAGGGTTTGGCAGGTGATAGGCAGGTGATGGGAGGTGAGGGGAGTCTATAGCACTTCCATCGGAAGAATGGGGGCTGGCACAGACTCCTCTTTGAAGGTAGCGAATGCACTTCTTTTTCCTCCTAGGAACAGTCAAGAGAGTTATCTGTGAATAAAGCGTGGATGTGAAACGTCACAAATATGAACTCTGCACAGAAAACAAGATCACAAAATAGGTTAAATACACCCAGAGACAGTGATCACTGTCAAATCATAATTGAGATGGTTTTATTTTGCAACACTGATGGGCTGATTGTATATGGAGATTTCATGGAGATGTAAAAATACTGATCTGTGCTGAAATTATGTTGTGCGCTTATGTTGTAAGTTATACAGATCAGTTAGACAGATTTGTGTAATAAACCAGAGTGTGTACTGTAAGGTTTTCAGCCCAGAATTAAGACGAAGTTTGTAATTTCTGTTTAATTAGTATCACCAAACATAAACATTACATTTATTGTGTATTTTGTTATTGCCAACAAAATCATTGTGAACATATTAATATTTTATGTAAGCTTCATTAAATAATGCGATCTTTTAAGCACACCTTTGTACATCTTACGCTGTTATTATTAATCTGTGATCTATGGGATGTTATCAGAACCTATTTATGTTCAGTTCAAAAGATGCAGCACGTTAGTCAGATTTTCTTGAAACCACAGTGCTACTAAACCACAGCGGCAACCCAGCCAAGACGACCAAAGCGAGATCCTGAACTCACTTCACACAAATGAAAGAATCACAAACTCGTTTGGCAGCATCAAATCTCTCTTTAAGAGGAGCGTCACAACCTCACCAGCACTGCACACAGAGCTGAGAGAAAATGTCAGAAGTGCCGCAGGAGCAGAACATAGTGTGTGTAAATGGCATCAGTTTTACTGCATCTCCACTATATGAGAAATCCCTAGAGCTCTGGAAACCACAGAGGCTTCACTTTGTGCTCTGATAAGTGGAGATGTGATTCCAATGCATTTAAGGTCAAACATTACATGTTTACTTAGTTTATGTGTTCCTTAAACTTCTGTTTTTTAATAAACTTTTCTGCCTTTAATTACTCACGTAAACAAGACCTTTGTTCATCTTCAGAGCACAAATTAAAATATTTTTTATCCGGAAGCTTTCATCTGAAACACCATCTGATTGATGTTTAAAGGAATAGTTCCTCTAAAATTAAAACTGAGTGGCATCTGTTAACAATTCCTTTTTAATAACTATTGCAATGGAGAAATGACTGAGATCATGTGTTAGTGAAGACTGTGTTCATTTCTTCTCCCTCTAGAACTGGCTGCAAGCGGCTGCGAGCCTGTGGTAGTGAGGATCACCTCTGCAGGAGAACATCTGCTAACTGAGGGGATCTGGAACTGTCTGTGAATGAGGTGTTAGTGCAGGACGCTTCTGCTGCAGAAGTTTACTGTGTTATTATCTTTAGTTCAGTCTCACGCAGTAAAACAGAAATTCCATGACAGTGCGAATCAAAGATTGATTGACAGCATCACATCAGCACAGATCCATTAGTGTTGAACAGATACAACATTAAAAGTTAATGGAAACAGTACAGATGTGTAAAGAGAGGTTGTTTCGTGAGAGATTCATGCACAGCATTAAGCACAAGCCAGCAAACAGACAGACAGCAGTGTTGGACAGACAGGCAGACAGACAGGAGTGATGGACAGACAGACAGGCAAACAGGAGTAATGGACAGACAGACAAACAGGTGTGATGGACAGACAGACAGACAGGAGTGATGGACAGACAGACAGACTGGAGTGATGGACAAATAGACAGCAGTGATAGACAGACAGACAGGCAGACAGCAGTGGTGGACAGACAGACAGGAGTGATGGACAAACAGACAGCAGTGATGGACAGACAGACAGACAGACAGGAGTGATGGACAAACAGACATCAGTGATGGACAGACAGACAGCAGTGATGGACAGACAGGCAGACAGCAGTGATTGTACAGACAGACAAACAGGTGGGATGGACAGACAGACAGCAGTGATAGACAGACAGGAGTACACACCTGCAGGGGCCACACCAGTCCGTCTGTTGATTTAGGCCAAAGCGAGCTCTGCATTTCTTTGGCGAGCCAGGGTCTGAGCGAAAGGCAACATGCGTGCATGCAAAGAAAAGAAAAAGAAGCAGAGAAAGACTGTCAAGCCAGGAAGAGAAAGAGGGTCAGAGCAGAAAGGTTAGCGTCAACAGATGAGAAGACACAGAGAAGCATTCTGATAAACCCATCAGAGAAACCTTCTCACAGTCGGAGGCTTTAACACAAACTATGAGACAGGAAAACAAAAATATGTAACTGATATAAGATAAAATCCAGGTCTAAAAATAAAAACAATTATTATTCTATTTTCAATTTATAATAATGTGGATTGTATTATTTATAGGGTTTGTGCACCTTTTTAAAGTCAAATTCAAGCACTTCTCAAGCTTTACAATTAGCATTAAGTTTTCCCAGCACCTTACAGTGTTGGGTAATTAGATTTACTTCACATAAATTCTACAGAAGGGTGACAAGTTACAGCAAAAATAATTTCATGGTTAAAAATGTGTCACTACCGGTTTTAATCAATAAAACAATTACTAAAACATTTAATTTATAAACTTATGAAATGTAACTCAGTGTAAGTTGTTCTTATATTTTTCTTAGATTATTTATTCACCCGTCAATAAAAACAAAATCACATTTGCAATCATGCTCCTGTTCTAGAGAAGCAGAAATATTGTGGATTAACTGCCTGTTGTGTGACAGATGAAGGACTGGGTTTGATATGGAAATGACTCATGGACCGCATGTACAGACAGCTTCAGTACAGACAGCTTCAGTACAGACAGCTTCAGTACAGACACAAACGGCACAAATTCACAAAAGTTCACAACATAAACAAAAACTTTTAACTGTGTTAAATTTATGCTCTGCGTCTAATCTGAACTCAATCTGAACTCAATCACAGGTGTGAAACTGGACAACACACCAGCCATTGCCTAATTATAAACATAGTTGTTGCCTAGTATGACATTTGGTCACACATGTGAGTGATTTGCTCGGATGATTGTAATGAAGGAAGAACAATGACATCACATGATTGAGTGAAAGTGTTGATGCATGTTAATGTTTATGAGCGACATCGTGCTGCGAGCCGATGACCCTCTGTCTGTAATTATACTTACACATTACCCATGTATATACAGTTAGTATTAGCTAGTTCATTAGGACATTCAACAAATTGTAGGTTTTGGTAAACAGCTCAAGTAACGTTTTTAATAATACTAATTTATTGCTACTAAAAATAATTTACAACTAATTAAACTAATAAATTAATTTAAAATAATACAACTTTTAATTAAAACGCTTTAATGTTTATTCATTAGAAATAAGAAAATGAGATGAATGTTTGACATCTGAGTGAATATAAACATGTACCTGTGCTGGAGTCTTGCTGCTTCTCTCGCTTCCTTCTCTTCTTCTTGCCCTGTGATGATGAGAGATGGGTTAGAGCCTGAATAATTAACTCTTTCCCAAACAGAAAACATCTTGGTCTTGTTGATAACTTTGGGAAATTCCTGGAAAAAGCCTGGCCATGAAGTTGACAAATGAGCGCGTGAGCCAAAGAATAGATCAGCCAGGATGAACTGATTGTCTGGGATTTAAGGCATCTCCAAACCATACAACCTTATAAATGTTTGCACTGTTGTCACAAATGCTGCATAGCTTCCTGAGGGATTCTTGCTGCCTGTTGTGGACTTCATGCTGGGAAAGGTGTGGGTCAGGCACCTCATGCTGCGGTGAGGAAGGTCAAGAGGAAGACCATTCCTCTGTGCCATGTTTTGTAGATTAGCACATGCAGATGGGTTTGGTGATATATATTTAGTGTACCACTAAAGGCAGATCGCTTACTCAACCACTCTATGACAACAACACATTTCCTCTGTGCTGTAAGCATTTGGGAATGGGGTGTGAAATCAAATTCTGAGTGGGTAACCACTGTCACCTGCATGGTGTAACAGACTTATTGTTTACTGGGCTTGAATTGTTAGAAAACAGACTATTATATGTTGTTTAAACTCAAAGACAAGCCAGCTATCACACACCTGCCTGCGTGTGTCAAACTTGTGAGTGAAGCCTCCATTTCCCAGACCTCAGCCTCTGCCTCAACAGGATGTCTGACCCATGTTCACATGCGCTAACAGGTAAACTGCTCTTAGCAGAGGTAATTCCCTCAGTCTGAAGCAGGATTTGTTGGACCACGCTGAAACGGGGTGCAAATGCAACCTGAGAGGGAAGCATCCGATGCAATGGTCTTGGGATAGCAACACGTCGGTATAAAACTAACTGACTGTAATCTAGGAATATTAAAGGGGACAAATTGGCAGAAGTCTGTTGGCTGAAATTGGCTTCTTTTGCTGACTACACTGAGGAACCCGTGTGACACACATTTGGCATGTGTTTCTACACTGTAAAATGTTCTAAAAGAGAAACAAACATCTTATTGTTGACTATAGCTGTTCAGGGTCTGGAAACTGAATGTAGTCAACTGGATCTTTGAAAGGGGATTGCCTAACCTTTTTGTTAATAGGACATGCCCTCAGTACCTTCAGCATTCTGGCGTCTGGGCTGCTTCCTATTAGTCACGTATGATGATGACTGCCAGGTTTGTTTTTGCCCTGGCTGGCTAATCCTGAGTGTGTTGCCATGACACCTGCGTCGAAACGCTATGGGAACGCTACCAGCGTTTTAACGCAGTGTCTCATTCCCTTCAGGGAACCAGGGTTACATACGTAACCTGAGTCGTTTTCATTGTTATGCTAATGATACTCAGCTTTACATCTCTGTGAGGTTGAACGAGATCAATACCTTCACCAAACTAAGAAACGTTTAGTCTTTTCTAAGAAAATATGGTCTTCTACTAAATTCAGACCACACAGAAGTTTTAATTATTGGACCAAAATGTTCCACACGGAACAACTTAGAACATTGTTAATTGTCTACGTTGCATAAGTACATACATACATGTCTCAGAAGTACATACTGTTTTAGCAGGCCGTTCAAATACTTTAGCCCCTCATAGACCATAGTCTCCGCACATAATGACAGGGATTTCATCATTTATTCAGTTGGTCCTAATGTGTTTTATAACCAGGTTTCATTGTTTAATTAGCTTTGTAAAAAAATCTTCAGAATGTGTCCACTTAGATAGATGAGTAAACAGGTGTGTTTGTGTGTGCATCAGTGTGTAAGAGTTAAAGCAGATAAAGGTGTCTGCTGTGGTGCTGTTAATATCTTCTGCGTGGGTTGAAACTGGGTTTCCTGTTTACATGCAGATGATGATTCTAAATGGAGGTGAAGTTTCTTCATTATTGGGGTCAACAACACAGCCCCTTACTATGTCAGGTTTTTAGCCACAGTAATAATAAATATAGCTGCAAACAGCCATTACAGCAAATAAGCTCACTAAAGAAATCAGGTCTTCAAAATAATTCAAAATAGCATAAAGTAGGGTTTAGTATGACAGTTTGGTATCATAGCACTCGACATGAGCCAGGAAATATAAAACATAAGCCACATGTTAATAAGGTAGGGCAATCAAAATTTATAAGCAGTTGAATCCATTTTAAAAGAACCTTCGACCACAAGGGGGCACTATCTCACATTTTGTCAGACTGAGGACAAAGATCCCTCCATATCAAGTTTACACTGTGTACATAAGATATTGCATTTCAGGACAAAAGTTGAACAATTTTAAAAGTGAAAAAAAATACACGTATGAAGTGAAGAATAAGTGAAACTTTAAAGTGTTGGTGGCGCTAGAGTGGTAAAGATTTTAGGTATGAAATTTGGTATGGTTACATTTTAGAATGTCGTCTGTGAGCCATATTTCTTAACCTCTTTGGGGCTGGTCCACAATAAGAAGAAAGGAACAAATATAATAGGAAACAATACAGATATTATTATTAATAGGAGCAGTTACATTAAATGTGAAATTGTTGCCTCATTTTTTGTCAATACATGCAAGGGCACAAAGGGAAACATTTGTGGAAATGTATTTGAGATTAATGATGCATTCAGATTTTCCTAATATACAAATTTTATAACTTTGTCTGTGTAAAACGTTATGTCATATTACATGACAGGTAATAATGACAGGCCAATGGGAAAACACTTACATAGTTGTCTCGGGCAGACCAGCTGGGATAGAGCTGCATGTGGAGCTGTCGCTCTTTTCGTGCCAGTTCATAGTACTTGGCCTGTTCCTCCCTTGTCAGAGCGTGCCACTGTAACACAACACCCGTTACTATAACACAACACACATTACCGTAACACATACACACACATTACTGTAACACAACACACGTTACTATAACACATACACACACATTACTGTAACACAACGGGGGCAGTTGTGGTCTACTGGTTAAGGAGTCGGGCTTGTAATCAGTAGGTTGCTGGTTCGATTCCAGCACCGGCAGATAGCAACTGAAGTGCCCTTGAG
>JBAJNP010003111.1:0-23315 GCA_036877545.1 Yasuhikotakia modesta | reverse complement strand
ACGACTTGCAATGTGTGTTCACTCCTCACGATGGATGGGTTAAATGCAGAGGTCACATTTCGGTTATGGGCAACCGTAACTGACAAACACGTCACTTTCACTTCACAACACACGTTACCATAACACATACACACACATTATTGTTACCAAAACACATACACACACATTACTGTAACACAATACCATAACACACACACACACACATATATATAATGCATTTCTCTTTACAGTCCCTTATTCAGCCTTATTTTGTCTCTCAGTGATTCATTCTGATATAAGAGCCTTAACAGCATAAGGGGATTTTGCTATAGGTCAGTAATGTGTGGCAGCAGCAGACTGACCCTTCGCCCCAGGATCTGGTTGATGGCGGCGCTCTCCTTCAGTGTGCACTCAGCGATCACTTTAGCTCTCATCTCCTTCATGTACAGCATGAAGGCGTTCAGCGGTTTCTTAATCACCGGCTTCTTGGGCTCTTTCTCCCGCTTCCCCTCTGTGTGAGGTTTCCTACAACAAACACCACCACACCTCTGTCATAAAACAATGTGTGTATGGATTATTACTTTACAAATTTCATAGTTTTCAAAATCCAATCAAAATAGCTTTAAAGTTAGACATTTTATAAGATTTACACGTTGTTATATCTTGTTTAAGAAACGTTAATAATCCAGGACGCTGAATGGGAAATCTCAGTTAGTGTTCATTTCAGTTTTACTTATACATTAATATAGCTCTGATAATTATATTATTACATGAATATAGCAAAAGCGTGACCTTTGTGTGTACTGTGTGTGAACAACTTACGAATAAACGCTTCTGTCGAAATGTTCATGCTCTTGTTTGCCTGAAGGGGGCACTATAGCTGGGTGTGGGATGCCTGTAGGGTGCATGCCTGACTGAAGCATCAGAGAATGAGAAAACCTACACACACACACACACACACACACACACACACACACACACACACACACACACAAACTTATCACAACTCACATGGTGCCATGTTCCTATTATGTTGCTATTAAAAGAAAACTCATACCAACTCAAATACCAGTGAATGAACAGTTTAAACCAGCTTAATTAAAACTAATTAATTAAAAATATATCATATAAAATAAAACTGTTCAGGACACCGGTCAACAGTGTTGGTGTGAGTTCCCCTTTAATGGGTTTTGTTACTGTGTCATGTGACCAGCAGGTGGCGATCTATTTGCACTGCTGAAGCTTCGCAAGCACAAGACGCTACTTGGAGCTGGAACTAACTTACAACTCTGTGGCTTAAACTAACAAAGATGGTATTTGAGCTTTGTTACCCAGTTAACCATTCAGAGAAACATCCCCCATCTCCAGTGTATTTGCTCTGAGAAAAGTATCTGCTCAGACAACTACTTCAATGTTCTTAGCAGCAGTTGTATTCTCAGCGACAAACAAGACAACAGAAAGGATTACCCCAGAAAGCCCACAGACTACAGCTCAAGATTAAGTTTTGGATTTGTGCCTCTGACATGAGGGAAATGGAACAAATGTGTGTGTCGTCTGTTGACATTCAAATAAAACATTTCCACAACTTGGATGTATTACTGCCTGTAAGCATACTAACATGATTTGTTCATCTAATTTGGGGTTTAAGTTACAATGAAAGGCTTTGATCATGGAGCTGGTGTGTGATGGGAGAAGCCACAGGGATGGAGAACAAGCGTTGATTGGCCCTCACACTGTCTCTCCAGAGCCACAGCATAGGCTGACCACACACAAGCATTGGATCTCAGCGTGCTAAAACCAGCCCAAACTGCCCTTTTTTTGCAAGAACAAGCAGGAAAAGCCTTTTAATGAGCAGGTGAGAAATAATAGAACTAAAGAGAAAAAATTTAAAGATTCTCATAATTTTTTAAAAACCGATCTTCTTTACTATTAGGAATTTTGTAGATATTTAGATAACTTAGATATTTAGATATAATAAGAAACTTAAGGTTGTTATGTTAGGAATATAATCATTGATTCAACTATAACTTCAACTATACTTCAACTAAAGCTATACTCACAATATAGCTTCATTTCTTCAAATATATTGCTTATGGATTGTTTAGCTCTGGTATTTATAGGAACAATATAGACAATTAACTGCAAATGAAGGTGTTCTGGTACTGAGGGACAGAAAATGACCTCAGCGATGACACACATGGCTGCTGCTCTGGGCCAGGCATCCAGAGACATGTAAAGCATGCGGTTAGCGGAAGCGCTGGTGTAGGGCTGAGCCGCTAGTACTGTACCTGGGGTAGGAGGAGCTGCTCGGAAGGCTGGAGGAGAAGGGCTGACGGAAACCGCAGGAGGGCAGAGAATAGACAGGCTGATTGGGCCTGTGAGTCAGGTGGGAATAAACCAGGAGGGACAAAGATTGAAAGGGGGTGGGGGGTTGAACGAATGACCCAACAGGTCAAGCTATGAGGTTCAAAGGTCGTGAAAACAAATCTTATCCTGGACAGGTTGTGGGCAAAGAGTATAAGTAGATGACCTGACCAAATCTGACCCAACTGTACACCACACCATCAAAGCTGAAGGTCATGTTTTCAACATTTTGCTTTCACCAAAGCTGAAGCGTATTGTTTCTATTGAACTACTTTGTTTATTATACAGATATATCTGTTAAGTCAGAGCGCAACAATGTGATTCTGTTGTGCTTTCTAAATTTTGCTCTTTTTGTTTTAGCATTATGGTCAGCCAAGGACAACAAGGCTGGCTTAACCAATATCGATATTTCTGCCATCTTTTGAATCCAGATGTGTCAAAAGATGAGGACACTTGAATTTTTCATCCACTTGCTGGATGAAAAATTATTACTGGCACTTGTTTAAATAGTTGCAAGTGCAAAATTTAACACCACAATGCTGGTAGAATGTTCTGAGCGGTTGGTGAAGTGCTGAACTCTGGTCTGTAGTGTTTTGCTTGTTAAAAACCTAATTAAGTAATAACACAAAGCTCCTTTAAAAGCCCACTGACTGGATGGGTCAGTCACAGCTGTAACACAAGTTGTGCAGTAAAACTTTCGGGTTTTGTTGGAATTAATAACAGTAAGTCTAAGCAGCAGTAATACTGATGATTTTGTCCTCAAAGAGGATCAGAGATTGATCAAAACCAGACATATTAGACCATCTGTGTGTCTAACGGAAGAGAAAGCCATGCAGCAGTAGGGAAGAGCACTACATGTGTAGGGAATGAAAGACAATGTAAGAGAGTAATAATATGAAGAAAGACAACGTATGAGAGTCAACATATTCTTTGATTAGAACTGATATCCTTCATCATTCCACAGCGCTCAAACAACAAAGTTTGAGAATTTTAATAGGGATAATGAAGGAGGATTTTAGTTTTTGATTATCTTACTATCTAATATTAACTAGATTAACAATGTAATATTGTTTATATCTATATTAACTATCTAAACAACATAAATATTTGAATCTACATCTAAAATGTAAGATTCTGTAATTCTGTTATGACGTTTTCTATTCATTGTGCTGTGAACTCTCACCAGTTCATGGAGGGCGTGATCTGGCCCTGAGGCAGCGAGTAAAAGCTGGAGATCTCCTGAGACGGATGTCTGTGGACACCTGCAGGACAAAGAGACAAAGTCGTCACATGACCCAGCCCATTATTAACGCAACAGGAACCTGCCATTACAGAGAACTCATCTCACAGGGCAGACATCTGTAAACCCAAACAGCCTGAGAATCAGACTCACAGCTTCTGTTCCCATGCTTGTCTATGGACAGTAAATGTCTCTCAGTGTCTGTGGTTGTACATGTTTAAATCCTCACTGATGTTCTCAGTCTCTCCTCAGGTCTCAGCTGGTGGAGGCTAAACACCAGAGCCTGTGAGCTGTGTGGATGCTGAGACCCTGAAACACTTCCAGCCCTGAACTGACATTTTGACAAAGTTAGTGTAGTAATGTTTAACTACACGAAACACTGCTACTGCTGAACTGTTTGTTCATGTGTTGTTCTTACAGGCCACTGTGTTAATACAGTGTTGCAATTTTATCTTAGATGTTGAGAAGTTACAATACAATTGTAACAATACAATACAATTACATAGCTATAACATCAACATTGAATGCATTGTTAAAAGAATCTGTTTAAAAGAAGTGTTTGATGAGAAATGTTTAGTATATTTAATATATTTTTAGTATATTTAATTTCTTTTAATAATCTGTGCTCAGTTTGTTATGCTGTTGAAATCTTATCTGAAACTCTCACAGGTTTTTGGGTCCTTTTCCCAGGAGAAACATCTGAGACACAGGTGAGTCTCAATTTATTCTCACTTCTATATAAAGATATTGTGTTCTAATCTATGGTCTGATTTGCTCCTATAATGAACAATTTAAACTCCTAATCATTTGTAGCACTGGCAGGGTAATTCTGCTATAGAAGCCTTGTGTTGTAGCACAAATAAATGCATGAAGTCCTGACTGTAGGCAGAAATGAATAGTTTGCAGAGAGGATCATGTGTGATGACACGCCACAACATGCTAACATGCAGGGAAATGCTGTTTTTATCCAGAGGAAGTCATTTGTCAGCAGTCAGCAGCTGAGGAATGCCACCTGATCACTGTCATTAACATCAGCTTAGAGCCTCAATAAATCTGCAGTAAGGAATGCGTGTTCTCCCCCACCATGTGCCCATGGGAGGTTGTGTTGTGTGTCTGCTGCTCAGCTGCTGCAGAACTATGTTATCAGTGCAAACCTCCCAGAGAACATAAGAGCACCGACCGCCCATGACATGGAAGAAATGTAATTCTCATGATTAAAATCTTGCATGATATAGAATTACTTGATTTCTATAAACTGTGTACTTTTGTCTCCTGGAATACTTTAATCTTTCAAGAGCCCAGATTTTTTTCAACCACGTTTTATCCTTTTATGTCAAAAAACATATTCTCCATTTAAAATTTATTTAAAAAATGTAAATGTAATTTTTTTTATCATGCCCTGTCAAATACTTTATACAGCTGTGGAATATTGTTGTTAACATTGTAAACAGATTATGTTTACATCTGTTTACAATACATTTAAACAGAAATGTTTAAAGTTTCTTAATGGAAAAGCACTTGTTAAATGCGAATGTGAGACGTCTGACTGCACACTCACTGAATCCAACGAAAGTGAAAATGTGATACTGAGATGAGTGGACCACAACTGACAGAAAACACACCAGTACAGTAAAACACAAACCTTTACATACAGTAAGTGCCACAGGTTCAAACTGTCAATGATTTATGTGCATGTACTTAACCTTGATGTAAAATGACGACACATTTCTGTCCATGTTAACATGTAAGTGTGTTGGGGCATGGTGGTTTAGTCTGCTGTGCTACACTGACTCTCTCTCTCTCTCTCTCTCTCTCTCTCTCTCACACACACACACACGCTGTGAGAGCCAATGACTGATCAGTAAAATCAGCTTTAATGGCCAGTGTGTGTCAGCTGTTCATGTACAGCTGATCTGTATAGGCATTGTCTATATGCACTGTGTGGAGCACACTCCCAAGAATCTCACTCACCTAGGCACAGGTGCTGTGGTGATGTGACAATAACAGTTATTTATTAATAAATAACATTTTATTTTATTCAATGTGCCTATTTTTCTTTGTTTGTTCAAAGTTTGCATTCATTCATATCGTAAAATGAACCCAGTAGGCATATAGACAGTTTGAAATAATTCTGTAAATGTTATACAATATTATAAGATGTACCCCATTTCCAACTCTTATGCATTAATGTAGTTTTGAGCTTGTATGTATTTTTTATTTGCCATGTTAAAGCTGCCATTTTGGTTAATGTAGATTTTTTGTTTGTTTGATGTTTTGAGCACTTCAAGTACAACTACTGGTTTGCCATATTAACAATCAATGTTTAAAATGTTTTCAACAGATTTCAGAGCCCAAACTGTCTGTTTATAAACAACTAGATGCAGTGTGAGTGTGTGTGAAAGGTACCTGGTTTCTGGCTGACGTCTGTGGGAATGTGTGCAGGACTGGAGCTGAAGTGATCGTAGGACAGCAGAGGGGTCAGAGGATGCATTCCCTGCTGAACCACAGACACTTTGTTGGACTGAAAGACACACATAGACACAAATTGGTTGCAGGATCAGCATTTGATCAAGGCCGGCAGCACAAGAGCTTGTTTGCTTTCATGTTTCTGTTTACAAATGGATTTCAATAACTGATGTGAAATCCAGTTTGCTAATGCTAACAGCATGATGTTTGACATGCTGTGTTATGGCGGCTGCACGGTTGGAAGCAGTCACATTTCTTGGCCAAACTTCTGACTGTTGTTCTTTTATACAGTCTTCTTTTCATCTGAACAATGTGTGTGTGTGTGTGTGTGTGTATGTGTGTGTGTGTAAGAAAGAGTGAGAGTTTACTGGGTACTAGTATTTTAAGTGTAGACACATTTATGAGAATGGCTGATTGTCTCCTTTTGACTTTGATAATGGATCAAAGGTGGAGATAATAAACACCTGTTTATCACAACCCATCACATCTACATCACACCTCAATCACTCCATCTCATCCTATCAAATCTTTATCATGCCATAATGTTTAATTACATTTCATTTCATCATCTTCTTCACACCCCAGCTCATCTTTAACCCCCCATTAAATATATACCTAATATACCTATTATATACCTATTAAATATATACTAAATACATACCTAAATATCTTTAACCCCCTATTATATACATAGCTGTATATATCTGTGTATACATATATACATAAACTCACACACACATATATGTATGTATAATATATATAGAAACAATTTACACTTTATACAGTATTTAAAAAAATATTTGATAAAAAATCTAACTGTCATAAGAAGAAAAGTGGATGTGCAGCAAACTATGTAACGGAAGAAAGTCTTTTGCATGTAGCTGTTGTTTTAAATCGTGTGTTTGAAGAGAAAAAACTCTTGCTGTGTTAGAGGGATCAGAGCTTCCAGACTGACCACTGAAGGACAGTGATCTCAACACTTTACTGACTAATGTATTCTGTGCTTTTAAACACCTAAGTGCTTTATTGAAGAAGAAATGAGCTTTGAGCGTTACGTCTTTAATCTCGTGTTCAGGCACTGATGTGTTGTGTCAGTCCTTTTCATGCTTCATGTTGCTTATAATGTGGTCACATTCAGTCAGACCAGCTCTTTGTCTCTAGTGCTAATACAAGAAATACATACCCTGAAACACAACTTATTGTACTAATCTTAATGGCTGAATGTTAGAGATGCTGTATTTATTACTGTCAAACTCTCCACAGCAGACTCAGCAGGATCACATCATAGTGGACAATGAGGATATGATGTGAATTCTGGACACATTAATAATTGGGTTTGTTATGAGGTCACTGCAGACACACAAGATGCGGTTTGAAATTTCAAATAAGTTTCATTTTCCCTTTGATCCACAGATTGTCATGACACTGTGAGTGATGTATGTAGAGTCTGCTTGTGCGCTATATTACTGTAACTGAGAAAAACTCCATTTCCTGTGTGAGTGAAAGTGAGATAAGCAAAATTTCCACAGTGGTTTTTAAAAGCTGTGTATCTATTCCTGTTGTCTGAAGGGTAAATGAATGTTGCTTTATTAGAATCAAGGCCAATTTCATTTCCCTCCCTCCTGAAGCACTGATGAAGCGCAGAAGAGAATGAAGAGCAGTCTGACACCACGTCTCTCTGTGGCACTCCACCACAATCTGGAAATAATTCTGCATCTGTACGATGTGGAAAATGACTACCACTTAGCTGGAGGTTTAAGGAACTTCAAAGGAATTGCAGACATAACAACAGAGTCATGTTTAAACACACCCCACCCCCACCTGACTCCCCCTCCACCCGCCTTCTGCACTTTTTGAACCAACCTCACGAATGCAAGACCTCATACGTACATAAAACCCCTAAACACTCTGCTGTTACACTCCAGTGTAAAAGAATGCTTAACAAGTTTCTGTTACTATATAGCCTGATAGATGTTCATTTGTTCAGTAGAATAAAGAGATGTGATGTGTAGATGTACACTGAGCGGATCAATCAGTCTAGTTGTTGTTTTAAACATTCTGGTCATTAACTGTAAAGATTAAAGTCACCTTTGGCAGGAACAAGCAGCAGACAGTTTAATCCACAGAGTCCACAGAGATCTGATCTCACCAATCTGAGTCAGACTGACGAGAGTTTAAATCCAAAAGGATTATTCATATATATTATACAGGCTATATTAGTGAACTATATCAATGTAAAAAGGATGAAAGTATGAAAAACATTTAGACATCTGAGGTGTACATATATGATCCATAATTATCTATACATCTCCAGCACTTATTTCAGCATTTATGAGACCTGTTGCTGGATTTAATTACTCTCTCTTCACAAAACACCAGAATAAAACTTGGCTTGCTAAATAATAGGTAAAAACCAGAAGAGCTATAAAGTACAGACAGACAAAAGCTTATTCAGTATTCCAGGCAGCATTAAACAGTTTCCATCAACCACTGGAACAGCAGCTTCAGACTGTGATAAACTGACTTGTTTACAGTCACGAGAGGACAAATAAAGACATGATTTATGACTCAATCAAAAACACAAATCCTGCCCTGTGAATCCACAAACATGTAATGTGGTTTGGATGAATTGCATAAGAAAGCTTTGAATATAATATTAATAATAAAAACACTATTTATTATTATTATTATTAAGGTCTCTGTCATCATAAAAATATCTGTGATTCACATTAAAATCAGCACTTTTTTAAAACCAGACAAAAACTTGAGGGATATTTATTTCATTACACACAAAAAAAACAAAAATAAACAAAGAGAAACTATTTAAACCTTTCAAATACTTCTGACAATAAATGATTTGAACAGCTGCTGGACAGACAAAGCAGAAAACTACATCAAGAAAGCAGGAGTCAAAATGAAACCAATGTTTATGAGATGCTTTGAATTTGCCGGGTATTTCTGTAGTCTGTGCCAGAAGGGAAACACCTCACCAGAGCAAAAAAACCCACATGTGTGATCAGTATTACTTGGAAATACAAAGAAAAAACTGAATTTGCAGAATTTACGTACCAATGTGCGCTAAATGTTTATGACAAAAGTGATGATTGAAATTGTCTATAAGGGTATTTCCCAAGGTGTTTTTGAGGAGGTTTTCGTATTTGGTTTAAAATCAAACAGAATCGGTTGAACTGTCATTTCATTAGAAACATTAGTTTCTAAAGTCTCTCTTAAAATGTATTTTGTAAATACACCCTTTCGAACCCGCATTTGGTGCAAAATATCCAGTTGTCCAGTTCAAAAAGATACAAGCATGATTTAAGTTGTGCATTTGTTTGTTAAATAAAACACTTTTATCTCAAGTGAACATATGTCTTTATGTGCATTCTGGAGACTTTATCTGAATCTTAATGTTTTTATACAGAATCCCAAAATTGGCACAAAAAGAAAAGTGAACATGTCCAATGTTCCTCTTTTATTTATTCCAAAATGTACAAATCACATTATTACCAGGACTCTTGCAGGAACTTCACTGGAGAAAATGCAGCGTATGGCTGGTGACGTTTGGCTGTTATTGTACATGCCTCGCCTTCACAGCTATGATGATAATAATTACAGGATCACCACAGATGAAAGAGAGCCAAGACTGTGTAAGTTTAGGTGAGGCAGACAGAACTGTTGGTGGTAATGCCCTTGAGAAAAAGTGTGTGTGTGTGTGTAATAGGTAGGGAAGTGTCTGTCGTTGGAGCAATCTTTACTAATGGCTACAACATCAAAGGCTGGAGTCAAAAGAAGGAGTAATAAACCCTCACAACACGAGAACCAGTAAGACTGAAGACAAGCAAAGTTACACCAGTGTAACAGTTAAACTCACTGGTGAGCAGAAATCTACACACACACAGCATCACACTGTAACACCAGCACCATATGTTCATATACATAAATACATCAACTCATGTTAGGCTGAATTTTTTTAACCGTCAGTAAACCTTATAACAAAAAGTTCAGTATTTTTTAAAGTTTGAAGTCCTTACCAAATACACCAATTTCACTAGTTTCATAGTTTGTTCCAGAACTGAATGATTACAAGAAATTAGAAGTAGGTTAATAACTGTAGTGATAGTTGGACACACGGGCCGGTGTGTTGACGTAAAGTGTGGCAGTTATGAGTCTGAATACAAGTCATTTAACATCACACTGTTTCCTGTCTCCCCTGATTAAAACACTGTCATTGGTTGGTCAAACAGACACCATTTACACCATTGGTTGAGATAATGGCTTTGTTTACACAGACACTGGAACGACACATGCATTTATAAAAACTGACATTTCTGCTGTGTGTCAGTGGAATACTCTCAGTTACTCAAGCGCTCATTCTTTAAAACATCTGATTGGCTGTTTATATTGAGCGCTATACCGAAGATTTTTTTTTATATTGTTAATGACAATTGCACACCGTCGATAAATATTGATACCGTTTTATTTATAACTGTACGCAGGTGTTATATGGCGAAGCAGCCAGTTGTGATGTAAGAGCTAATGTGTTTGAAAAACAGACTGATTAAAGGAGCAGTGATAGTTCTCTGAAGATCTCCACACCATTATAACACCTTCACATTTATGCATTATTCCAGCACACATCAATTAAAGCATGGGGCAATTGGCTCCCGTGTCATCTATTAGCACACCACGGCCTGACGCTCAGCTCTTTAATCTCTTCTCATGTTTTGATCGACTGGGGTATCGATTTGATGTTCAGCCTTTCATCTGCAGCTTAGATGCTACAGAGGGCTTGTGTTATGGAGTGTGTTTAATGCTTTCATGTTCAACAGTACATTTTGGATACATGCAGCTCCATTTTTTAAGACGTACTGCACACATATGGAGTTTACTTTTTTCTTTGCTTGAATAATAAAGTAACAAAGACAAACAAAAAAACAGAAAATCAAGATTTGAAAATAAAAATCGACTGTGTTCTAGTTTTCTTTCATTTCAAATCTAAAATTTCTGCTTTCAAATCAAAATGTCTTGCGAGATCAACTGACCTGATAGGCGGGGGATCTACATGAGCAGAAGGGGTAGATTTCTATTGGTGGCTTACTTCAGATTGACAGTGTGGGTGGTGCCTGGCCCTCCCGTCCCCTTGAACACGGTGGGAACTGATAGACGGTTCCCATTTTATTGATACAAGGAAAAGTTCATTGTTAATGAGGATTTATTAGGGAAAATAGAATCATACATTTACATGTTTCACTGAGAGAGGCATACAGCACATCCATGATTTGGACAAATAACATGGCCCGTCACTTCACCAAAACACAATAGCCCATCCAAAAGCCACCTTTGGGCTCTAGTGCCCCTGAGGACTGCAGTTTGCTGAAAACCAACAGTGAATGAAACTCCGACCCTCTCTGCCATTAGGTTCCATCACACACAACACACAACATCCTATTTGTCATGTGGTCGGCTGTTTTGTTTGATGATGATTTGTAATGTAAAAATGTGGTTTTGTGTGTGAGCGCTAACTGTTTTGGACCCGGCCCTCGACATGGCTGCCTCAGTATCTCATAACTGCCAGTGATTCCAGAATCTCCACCAGCGGAATCCTGAAACCAGGCTGCTAATCCAGAGCAGCTCACTGCCAGTAAATGCCTCTGTCCCGCATGTGACCACAGTGCAGCTCTGATGTGGTATGCGAGTCCACTGCGTTTTATCGATGGCCAGCAGCAACATGGTGTGGAACACCACACAGAACTGCACCGTGCATGACTTCTGCAGTGACTTACTGCTGCTGTATGCACCAATGCATCCTCCTAATCCCCACAGGAAGTTTACATTTAGCCATTTAGCAGACGCTTTCATCCAAGGACAATTACAAATGAAAGAACAATAGAAACAGTAAATCAATGAAAAAGGCAATAGTATGGAAATTTGTATATCATAGTGTAGCGCAAGAAAGAAAAAAGTGTTTGTAGGAAGACAAGTGCTATTACTTGGAGCAGGGAATAACAGAGTAAAAGTGTAATACTACACAGTTGAAAAGTTTTGTTCTAAATAATCATTCTAGAATATTTCTACATTCAAGTGGGGTAGTACCAAAAAAGAAATGTATGTCCAAGTTTTTTTAAGATTTGTTTGTTGTGTAAATGAGAACACACATTTTTTAATTGTTTAAAGATTTTGGTGTGTAATGTAAAAATATAAATGATTAATAAATGGTACAATATAATAAATATCTTAATTGTACTTTAAAGGTTCTTGAAGCAAAATTGCAGTAAGTATTATCTGGTTCCTCTTAAAGCAACACTACAAAGAAATTTCTTATTAACCAAAGAATTTGAAAAGTTTCTCATACTGTTTTAAAATAAATGCAAAGGTTCTTCAATGTAAGCACAAGTTCTCTTTGGAACTTTTCTTATGTTCTGGATCTATGTTATGGTTTTTTGGCCAGTGCTATCAAATGCGTTTTGTGACCCACTGGCCATGAAACAGTTAAAGAAGAAAACGCTCGACTTCTAACTGTAAAATCATTCGCAGTAAGGTGCACCAGGTGCGGCGCGTGGTTACCAGCCCCCGTGTTTACTGCTGACTCTCTTCCGCAAAAAAACACAGTTTCACACAGTGTTTACTCCACACCCCAGCACCCACACCTCCTCCAAGCCATCAGATAAGAGGCAGAATGAGACAGACAAGGGAACACTCATGTTCTCTTTCTTCAACAGTTTCTGATGCACACTGAATCTTTTGCATGAAGTGCAGATGCACAAATACTCATAACCACAGCGAGCTCACCTTCACTCTGAGAGAGAGAAACCTTGCACTGCCTGATATCACCCAACACAGGATGTAGGATGTATGTCATCGCCACACACAGCTGAGATACACACGTGTGCATGTGCATGCTGATGAAAACAAACACACACACTGCCTAACTCGCGCTATACCCACAAGTCTCAAAGACCAACTATTTTGATGCTAGCTACAAAACAACTCAAACACGCTCTGAAGTCAGAGAAAGGAGTTCCTTGATAAGCTGTTGAAATTGACCTCAAAAATATACCAGATTGGTATTTCAGAACAAGAAAAGGCTAGAAAGTCAGTCTTATGTTTGTCATTAAAAAGTTAAATGTTTTAGAGTTTTCCTTTTCCCTCTTATATCTGCAAAGACCTTGTCCCCACCCACGGGCACAGTGCTTTTTGGGGGTAGAATGTTCCAGTTGGTTACACACAATCATAAGAGAACATAAACCACATTGAAAACCATGTTCCATAACATCTTCTGGAGACCGGTCATTCATCTGAAATGTCCCAGGTTTTTAAATAATGCCCCAAACGTTCCCCTCTAGCCACAATGATCTACAAAATGCTCCAGTCTAATTAGCAACACTTTACAACCAGACTTCTGTTTTGTAATTTAAAATATAAGGGGTACCTAACTGTCCACAATGCTGGGGTGGTCTGGATAGTTGCTAGGTAAGCATATATTGAGTCCAAACTCAATGCCCCAAGATCACAGGCTACATTCTGGTCCAGTTTAGCATTTCTAAATCAGGGGGCCGGGGCCCACTTTAGCACTTTAACAAACTCTCGAGGGGGCTTTAGGGTAACTTAAAATAAAGACAAAACCAGAATGAAAATACTAAGTATCAGGGTAGGTCTTTGCTTTCATATGACGTGTCTCTATAACCCACACAGCAAACAAACATAATGCTGATGTGACAGAGATGCTGGCCAACATCTCTTTAACCTTCAGCCCTAAAGATACTCACACTACATGTCATTCAAGCACTTTAACATCAGCCAACGTTACTATGCAACAAACACAGAAGTACAGAACACACTTGCTGTTTATAAACTTCAGAGGTCAGATACCTCAGTTGCATAATTCATTCAAATGATTTCATTTCATGTTTGATCAACTCCAAAATCTTCATCTGTCAGATTAACCCTGTTATTTCTTTAAGTATACAACTTAAATAAATATTAAAACATTAACTGTTTTGTAATGCAATGTGGCCAAGAGGGGATAAAATACCTAATGCATTAGTACTTATAGTGCAACAATACTTACTGAGATGAGAACAAGTTGCTTAATTCAAGATAAAGGCCTCTTAAAACTTCGTGCAAATATGCCTGTCAACTGAAATTGAAAACTACATACATATTGCTACAGTTTTCATGATTTGCACATGTAACTTCAGCCCCAACAGCAGCCTGATATGAAAAAATAATAATTCATACATATGCTAAACATTTGAATACCTAAATACAAAAATTAAATCTTTGTGTTTATATCTTTAGGATCTTTGTGCTAAAATCTGTGAGCTTTTGTAAAAAACAGTTGATCATATCTGTGTTCAAT
Source organism: Yasuhikotakia modesta (assembly GCA_036877545.1). Classification (NCBI taxonomy): domain Eukaryota; kingdom Metazoa; phylum Chordata; class Actinopteri; order Cypriniformes; family Botiidae; genus Yasuhikotakia; species Yasuhikotakia modesta. The sequence goes on along the minus strand of JBAJNP010003111.1, from coordinate 8,907 downwards.
GGTTCTGTGAACTTTAGGACACATGGTTTGCTGGTCCTATGCTGCAACTCCCCAGTGCTGGGTCAGCCAAGGCCCCCAGCACCCCGAATTAGTGCAGGGCCAGACCTACTGGAGCCTTGGCAACCACATGGGGAGACACACATGGGTGTGATCACAGCGGCCTAATTCTGCTCCATCTGATAGCCATCTACAGCAGCCCAACTGCCACAGCTGGTTCTGGCCTAACAACACACACACACGTGCAGAACAGCCACGATCTGGGCATGGCAGAACACTCTCCTATCCACAGCAGACAACATGTTTAAAAGCAGCACACAAGATAAAAATATATCATATATACAGTATATATATTGTAAGTATATGCTGATGATCTACTACAAAATGTTTTACAGAAACAAGATGACTCTGCTCTGAACAACTGAAACTCATCTGATATGTATGAAGTTAAGAAACATGAGGATGTAATTGACTTAAAATATTAAACACGGAAGGCAACAAATGACACACAGATAACACCTAATTAGTCTGTAAGGAGTGTAAAAGGAGTGATTCTCAAGGCGATTGTTTTCTTCAAAGGAGGCTGCGTTCTTCCTAGTCCAGTCCTAAGGCTTCTAGGCTACAAAGGATTGTGGGTGATTTGAAGTGGTGAAGGATACACTTTATATGTCCTTTAAAAGAGGCAGAATGAAGGACAGGAAACAAAGCCTTCCAAGTATTCTTTAAATTGGGGTGTCTTTTGATGATACTTTGTGACATGTAGCCGTGATATGCAGCCTTCCAAGGATGAAGTTTTCTATTTTAGAAGCACCCAAGGTGTTGTAAGAGATTGCCAGTGTTGCTATGCTGTTACCAAGATATTTTGGGTGGTTGCTAGGATGTTCTGAGTGATAGTTATTTACTGATTGAGTTTCCATAATATTACATCATACAAATATGGGTCGGGTTCCTCTTATGTAAGTCTGTTTTTTTTCGAGCCTCTGTCAAGTGTCAACTGTAAAGCTGTTCATTTAGAAACATAACAGGAAACACTGAACAAGAAGCGGGATTTGAGACCTGACACAAGTCCAAAGCCAGTAGGGCAATGTGCATTGTTAATTTTAATAATACTTAATTAATTTTTAATAAAAGTAAATAGGTGATACTGTTGACAAGCCCTTGTTATTTACCTAAAAGAAAATATACTGCAGATTGCTGTGATGACATCACAATACAACAGTAATTAGCATTAATAAACACTTTTGTCTTCCCCCTCCCCCTGCATCTTTCAATGCACACACTCTCTTGTGATGTTACTGAGGTCTCGTCCCACCCCTGCCAAATGGTTGAGGGGGGTTCATTCAACACACCTGGGTGAGAATGAGCAGTCAACAATCTCCAAAACCCTCGAACCCACCTCTCACAATCACCCACTGCTAAATTCTGTTTAGCCTCAGATAACTAAATACCAGCTTACGTCATACTGGTGACTTTAGTCTGGACTGACATCAATGACTGTCAGAGAGATATGTTTGCCTTAAGGTGTTTTTTTTCATTCTGACTGAGTCTTTATGAAAATGAGTGGCAGGATGATTCATTAAGAGAAAGTGTTTTGACGACAGACATACAGTAGCACGAACACAGATAAGAAACATAATAGAAATGTTCTGAGTGTTATCCTGGAAACAAAACTGAAGTTTCAAGGGGAGAAAGGTTCTTAAACTATAAGTATTTAACAACAAACAGCAGGAGACTTCTGATAAATCACAGTTTAGGTTTGTGATCCAAATCAAGCTGACAGATATGTACAATAATTTTCTGTGGTACAGTAAAGGAATAGTTCATCACAATGAGATATAATATATAATATAATAATGTCATTATTTAATACATATATGTTATTTATTTACTATATTACATCATTCACTATATACATATATAGTAAATATACAATTTATATATGCATGTTTGTTGTTTCACACCTGTATGTTGGTATTACTAAAGAGGCTGTTAGACTGTTCACTGATAATGTTTCTGTCCTCCAAAATTCACATGTAGGTCCTGATTATTTTTAGAAGATACAAATAGCACTTAGGATTTTCATTTTACTACACACTAAGGCTATTCCAGAATTAAAAACCATCAGCGAATAACAATTTATATGTAATTCTTTTCACGCAAAGCTTTCGTACGGTTTCATATGGATGACATGCTTTGTGCTTTCTGAAACTTTGCAGCCATTGAAAATAAGATCTAGGCAACAATTCATCAACATTTCTGCTTTTTAAAAATATAAATGTGTTTTGGAGCAACACATTTTTGGTGTGTAAATACTGAGGGAGCATTCAGTTTGGGGTGAACCGTCTCAATAATGGCTCTAGCACACATCTGTAAACAAGCCCAATCCAGAGGAGTTTAATGGCCATCTGCTTCCAAGATTACCTGGGTGACACGTGCCACGTGTGAACATCCAGACAAACAGACGAATCAGAGCTGTGGCAACAGCCTCACACTTACATCAAATCTAATTTATTCCAGAAGAAACTGTTCAACACCCCAATCAGGCAACTTCAGAGGCCTGCAGGGGCACGTTTCAGCACCAATATAAAACACCTCACAGCCTCTCTCTCTCCCAGAGCGGAACAGAAAGCACTGCACCAACAGTTACAGCTACAAACACCTGAGGGGATCGGACATGTTTTGATAATTTTGCAAATACTTCCTCCATAAAAAGCTGTGGATTCATCTTAAGGCATTTCTTTAATTTGCTTCACTTCAAAGACCAGTACAAGTTCTCTTATCAATATTTGTACCTCAGTCTAGCAGAGGAGCACTGCTCTCCCGCCTTTCTTACACACGGATCATTCACTTTGATCAAGTTTTAAAGACCCTATGCTGGCTGTGAGACTAAAACTAAAGCGTTTTGATCATCTGTCCAATTTTCAAGCAACACTTTCTTACTGCAGCTCTTTATTGTGTTGTGATTATATGGGTTAAAGAGCTTTTTCTTAAAGAGGATGTAATCCAGTGTCTATCGCTTATCTTTCTGAGTCAGAGGGGCAGCACAAGGGTCCTACAGCCGCTCTGGACGCCTCACGACACAAAGCTAACAGTCTACTATTGTTTCCTCAAAGAATGAATTAAAGAAGCCCAGATCACCATAAGCTCATGGTTGAAGACAGTCCAGGGATGGGCTTAAGATGGCGCTAGAGTTTGGAGCACAAAAACAAACTGTTTGTAAGCAGGAATTTAATGAATTATGAAGAATGCATTTAGGCTTAGAACTGTACTGTGGGTACAGAGATATCCTCTGTTGTGTTTAACCGGGATAATAAAGTCCTTAGTTTTCATTGACACAATCCCAGGATTTGGAATTTAAACAGCATCTTTTCCCTGTATAAAACTTATGGAAATCAGCTAGGAGTCAAAGAAATGAGAGAAAAATGACAAAATTGACAAAAGATCAATGTAAATGAAAATAAACAGCACTAAATACTGATCAAGTATTTCCTGTCAGAAACGTATTTACGCTCACTGTTAAACAATTAGTTTATTCCCCCAAAAATCTCACAATTTACCCTCATGCTGTCCTAGGTTTATACGACTTTCTTTTTTCAGTCTAACACAATATTTATAACAATAGACAAATCATTTATAACAATACACAACAGTTATAGTAAATGCTTGACTATATTAAATACTTACATTTAATATTATATATGTATATATAATATTACATATTATAATGGACAGTCAAGTAAATTATAAAACAAATGGGTAAACTGTACAATTTTGTTACTAAACTTTCCATAAAGATGCTGGTGTAATTCAACAGAGCTGCAGGGAAAATTTAAACACCCATCAGCATTAGCTAGTAATGCATTCTTAAACATTATGCAAACATTCTTTGCCGTCTTGTCTACAGAAACTTTATAAATGTGTTTGTATAATAGTGCACAGTTGAAGTTAATGCTGTTTTGTTAAAGAATGAATGTGCATGGATATTTTTATCCAAGAGAAGAAAAGTTTAAAAGAAGAAATATTCTGTTAAGCAAACTTAACACAAAGACGACCGACACATGACACAAACTCAGTATGAGCGATCAAGAACTCTCTGTTATAGTTATAAGCTACAGTTATAAACTACTAGCTATTGCTATTCTATAGCATAAATATTTGTAGTAACTAGTAACTACAGTGTCCAACAAGCATTTCTAAAGTCGATAATATAATTCGATAAAATGATATTATTACTGGTTTCAAAAGCATAATTGTTGTACAAAAACGTTTTAAGAAATATTTTTAATGACATAATACTGATCAGGTGACAATAAAAAGTCTAAAAACATGTTAACATCAAAATTTAAGATGCCTTATGTTTGCTTTCGTGTGCTTGTATGCGTGTATATGGGAGGAAATGTCAGTGTGACCAGCCATCAGCCCGATTAATGCAATCAGGAAACACATCAGTACTGCACACATGCACATACATGTACACAAACACATACAACCACATATTCACACAAACATAATGTGTCAAATATGACCTTATGGTACCAGATAAACCCCACAAACATGCATCCAATTAGATCAAACTACCTTTAAAATGTAAACTCTGTTAAAAGTAAAGCTGTTTTTAAGCTTCACATTAAAATCAAGGTTTTGTATGTATATCACACAAAACTGTATCTGTTCCTTTTAGTTTATAGTGTAATTACAACTCTTCTGTAGTGCAGCCAACTTAACCGACCATCAGTCAGGTTCTCCAGAGTTGGTGACACACCTGGATTTTAGAAAATGAAACACTAAATGAAGAACAGAAGTTCTGCAGTGAACTTACAGATGGTGAGACGGGTCCGTTGGGTAGATACGGTTCAGGCAGCATCAGAAACGGGTATCCAGAATACGCTGGCTTATACACTCCACCATCTTGATGTTTAAGCCCTCGAGGTGAGACAGAGAAAGACATACATGAACTGTACATATCAGCAAATGTATTGGCCACTGTACACGGTACACAGAAGAAATCTGTAAGAATAGGTGTTGTATTTTTGACTTGGAGTACTTATGTTAAGCATAGTTTAAAACCAAGTTAAACTTAGTTTTTTTGCTTTTTTGTACATGTTTTCAGAAACTCTTGTAAATATATATCGATCAGAGATCCTCAGGTTTGAAACCCACATTATTGAAAAGAATCAACAGAACACACTGAAGACAGAAGTCACAGTAACGTTTGCGTCTCTTGACGCAGAGCACAGGTATTCCCCACGAAAAACCCACCAGCGACATATCAGACCCCAAAATGTGTTTTATTTTTTTATCAGTCTAAACACACACACACATCTAAATTATGACTAAACAAACAAATATTTGAAAACACATTGGCTTGTTTACGAATGTTTAATATGTGCGGGTGTCAAGACAAGTTTCACATCACCGCCGTTTAGATTTTCTCCCCCACAGTACCGACACAAATCACGCCATAGACTTTTGTGATTGTGACTTTTAAAGCAACTTACTACAGACTTTTTTTATATTTTAATAATTTGTTGACTTAGTTTGCTTTTCATGCAAGAATGCTCTTATAGTCTTTATATAAGGGTAAATATAATGGCAACAAACTTACGCAGACCTAGAACAACACTTGTAGCTTTAATTTAAACAGCGTTACCGGATGTTAGTTAGAATAGCAAGTTTTCCTCTGTGGGCCTTTCTAGACTAACCTTCATCCAGATGTTGTCGTTTATCAGCGTACAGTCTCTGATCTTCTGGGGGTCCTCTCCTCATCACCTGCTCACACACACACACGTTACTCTCGCATACAGACACATGGATGGAGGTGATGTGGAAGTGAAGTCTTACAGCCGTGCTGGAGTTGATCTCGGACTCGTTGACCAGAGATGATTTGAGATCCGCCAGGTCGCTCTCCGTGAACGCGCTCTCGCGGATCTTCTCCTCGTGGTCTCCCTCATCTTTAAAGGCGATCATCTCATCGTTCGCCCCGAGATCGTCTCCCCCTCCGCCGTTCAGCTGCGGCATCTTCACACGCCAAACTAACTTTACTGAAGGTTTTCTGACGCTGTTTTCTGCGCCCGGACTATCCGCTCGGACGCGCGCGAGAGGAAAACTTTTGCTTATCTGACGCGCCGCTCGACTTGAAAGTAACAAACAGTCGCTTTAGAACAGAGACATCAAAGGGACCGACGCGTGATTGACAGCCGGGGTCGGGGGGAGGGGGGTCTCTTAAAGAGACACGACTCTGTTTAAACTGCGTTGTTTTCGTGAAGAACCCACACCGTGTCCTTTACTTCAAACACATGAGAGACACAGTCATTGACAACGTTTACGTGAACCGCTGTACTCTGGGCGTTGGGTTTATTCTGAATAAGACATTATTGTAGAAAACTGTTGAACGTCCGTGTTACACGTTGTAAAACAGACCGCCGTCATTATGACGTCATTTTGTCCCCATGCCACGCCGTCAGAGGTTCAATAGTTTCATCTCATTTTCAATTACAAGAAATCTTTCATTACAGTTCATCATTTTTATGGTATAGCTGCAAATGAGCATAATGTGGCCATACAAACTGTCCAGCTACAGGCCTCCTCCATACTTTCATTTGTCCTTTTGCAAAATGGAGCGAAACCCAAAATAAAGGCTTCCACACAACATTAATAATTTGACTAAGTTGGATACATGTCTGTAAAGCACTTCAATAATGTGACTAAATTAACAATACTCCATGTGTCTGATTTGTGCTTAGTTCCAGTATGACTTCAGAACATCGGCGTTTCTTCATTGTCTTAATTAGTTTAATATCAGAATATTGTCCATATAAAGAAATTAAATTAAACTTGACTGCTAACTGATATATGTTTTCACAGCCCACACTAAAACATGGACTGAGCAGTCCAGCTGTTATAAGAAAACAGAAGCAGGGATCCATTATTAAAGAGACCGATCACCAAACTATAGTTTAATGATTCAGATTATGTCATCAGAACATTCAGCATTCAAAGTTTGAAATGTGTGCTGTGTATTTATGTGTGTTTAATGTGTGTTGTTCATTTATGTGAGACACTTTCTCCAAAATAACAAAAGACAGCATTTAAATTTTGCCAAGAAAGTGCCAACAAGCCATGTCTACACAGCTAGATCTTGATTCTGGAGGATTTTAAATTTTAAATGAGTTTAAATATTAGAGCATCAGGGTATGTTATTGTATCTATAATATGATACTGTATTTAATTACATACTTAGTAATACATATAAGTACAATTGTATTTTACAATTTAGCAATTTACAATTTAGCAACTTCAACCTCAACACACAAACTAAGATTAAAAAACTGCTTGTAAATATAGATTATTAAAATTTATAACAAGCATCTACCTTCGTGTGCATGACTTTTGAGTTTGGATGGTTTCATGTTTTAAATGAAAAATAATGATGTTCTGCTGTACTATGCTACAACATTTTAGTAACATGTTTAGTAATTTTTGATTTAGCTACAACATTTAAAACATTTTATGTCAACGAGGAACTAAAATTAAATACAAACAAAAATGTATCAAGTATTTGCACATGGTTGCATATTTATACAGCATCATTCGTGCATGTTAATAAATGGATTAAAATAAGTAATGCATGCAAATCTAAATTATAAATAAGACCTTGTCTGTTTGCCTTAATTAAATATAGACAGCTGCATTTCACAGAATCACCACTTTCTCTACATTATTTTCCTAAGGATTTCACAGTGTTAATTTTAATGTTTTGCCATGTACTATTGCACATTTGCATGTTTTCAAAGTTGTATTTTGAGTCCTGTAGTTTTTACTCATTATTAAATTATTTAATAATAAGTTTAATTGCTATTTAATAATAACAATAATTTAATAATAAGTAATAAATAAGTAATAAATGTTTATATTCTGTCAGTTTTAGGTGATGTGTCATCTGGTCTTCATCTATGCTTCATTTATTTTACCATTAATCAGTTGCAGAGGATGTGTACGACTTGGTGCATAATTTACCATTTTCTAAGCCACAGACAGAGGCAGGAAGTACAAAGGAAAAAACTGCCACTAAAAAATCTAAAAAAAGTGTCTCAAATAAGCATAGGCATAATAAGTTTGTGCAAAAACTTTAAAACACTTAAAATATTCTAAAAATATCTCACAAATCCTAATTATATGGACATAAAAATATTAAAGATGATATGGGGATGATGTTTATGTTAATTGTCAGCCATTTAGGTGATTCTTTTGATAAACGTTGTTAAATCCTAGTAATGAAACAGGAAGAACAAGAGGAACAAAGAGGCGAACGTGTCTGTAGTGAAGGTAAATAAAAGCATTAAGCACTTTCTGTCTAACAACAATAAACCGACAAAGTTAAATTGTTTCCCTGCCATGTCTGCCTCAAACTGTGCTTAAATAGGAACACTGTTCTCCCACACCAGCCTTGATGGTTTCAAGAATAAATTGCAGTTCTTAAAAATTATATACTGTGCTTCCTAAATAATCTGCAAGCACATTTAGGTAGCAAACTAATTAAATCTTTTGGCCATAGCCAAAAGAGCAGAGCTTAACTCAAGCCACTTGTGTTTTATTGGCCGCACCCTTAAAGCAGCATCTGGTTTTCTAAAGCATGTTCTCCACGTTCTCTCTGCAGTCACAGATATGTGCTGTTATACTGAATGTGCTGTTATATGTGCTGTTATACTGAATGTGCTGTTATACTGAATGTGCTGTTATATGTGCTGTTATACTGAATGTGCTGTCACATGTGCTGTTATACTGAATGTGCTGTCACATGTGCTGTTATACTGAATGTGCTGTCACATGTGCTGTTATACTGAATGTGCTGTTATATGTGCTGTTATACTGAATGTGCTGTCACATGTGCTGTTATACTGAATGTGCTGT